>JASPKZ010007288.1:2290000-2582500 GCA_030220185.1 Diploptera punctata | reverse complement strand
GGTTTTCTAATAAAACGTGTTGTTTTAGATTTTTAAACTATTATTTATTTATACTTTTTAGTTTGATTGTCATAAACCGAAATCCCATGAAATTTAATTGCTTATGATATTTTTGGTGTCTACACACTAAAATAATTATATATTTTAAAATTATTATTAACTATCAATAATTTCTTTAAATATTTTAGTATAGATAAATAGTTACAGTTATCGTATCCTTCAAAATTTTTTTGGATATTTTACAATGTGGTAAATTTACAAAATTGTCATAATAAGATGTAAATATCTTTATATTTGATACTATTGTAGTATGGGCTAAAAGAAATACTCTTCCAAAAAAATCCTGCGGGCCGGATTTCAACCAGCGACCTATGGTTTACTGAAATTATATACCACTACAGTCCACCGCTCTACCAACTGAGCTACTAGTGGATATAATATTAATTCCATACAACAATGGAATAAAAAGTCGATAGTCCGCAACCTATTATACCGGTCTTTATTTTTGATGTCCTGATGATTCTGGCAAGGATCATAGAAAAAGTTATGAAATTATTGTATTGTCATAGGTACTTTACAAGTATGCAAAGTTGGAAGTCGATACAACGTTTTTAAGTGAGTGAAAATCGTATTGAAAGATTCCGTAACATAGATAGACACCTACAGGTCAAGTTAATATAAAGCGTGTAAAAAGGTAAGATAGAGAATGCGCTATTTACTAGTATAGAGGCACACGCGCAGTTAGCACAGATCTCATCTAAACAGTAGATTATTAATTATACTTTGTGAAAAGTCAGTCTATGTGGGTCTCCGCCTCAGGCTCCAAATTCACAGGTTCCAAACCAACCGTGTTAGATTAATTTTCGGGGCTTTTTTCAGATTGTATATAAGCCCGTGAATTAAATATTGTAGAGACACAAAGATAAATTATTTCGGATCTAAAATGTGATACCTTTGAACAAAACATTATTATTATTATTATTATTATTATTGTTGTTATTATTATTGTTATAATTCACGTGCAAATTTCGAATTTCAAAGTTAATGAGTAGAGTATTTAATGAGTGCTATTAAACAAAATATTAAGTAAATATCAATAATCTGAGAAGTAGTTTAAGTAAATAATGTCTACAACACGCCATGAATTAATTCATAAGTGAAAATAATTATTTTTGTCTAGATTGTAGGAATAATGTTCATATAGTGTATAACCATTTTACGATTCAAGCTTGTGTACACTCTTCCTAAGTTGACAAAATCTTCTTTTTTAATTTATATATATATATATATATATATAAGTCCAAATGTGGATCGGGTCGAGGGATGAGATGAGATGAAGCCCCTGTGAATGATAAAGGTGCCGACTGACCAGACATGACGCACCATCACAGAGGCAGATGAACGAAACGAAATGAAATGAAATGGATGTGATGAGTATGGAGAAATGATGCAAAGAAATCGTGTCAGGGAAAACGGGAGAATACTCCCAGAATAATCTGCCCAAGCTCCGTTTCGTCCACCACGATACCTACTTGGATCTCGGGAACCTAGCGCTGAGAGTTGAGCGTCAAATCGCTGGTGCCACGGAGCCGTCTTAAACAAAAATAATTAGTATTATTAATAATAAATTTATATACATTTTTGTGAGGTTTGAGTATATTCTTCAAATCAAAAATTTGGCAACATTGATAGATTTATAGTTTTTTTTCACTGTATTTAATTTTAAACCACTTTATTGCATGTGACAGAGCTTGTCGGACGTGGAAGTAATTTAAAATAAATGTGAGGTAGGGGTTGTTGAACAACAGTGTTGAAAGAGAGAAAATTGTTAATTATAATGTACCACACTTCACAAAAATATTGACTCGCCCATATCCCAACACTTTACAGTGGAGTAGCTAATTCTGAAGCACTGAGAGAAATGCTCTTCGAACGGCAATACCGAGTCCGTTAACCACTAAAGTACTACTATACTCAGCCCCACTGAAAAACCAACCCTCCGTTTCTCCAAGCTTCACGTTCGACGAGCTATATAACATATAATAATGGTGGATTCTTGTATCGTGTAAAGAGAGAAGTTTCGGATAAGTGTATATTTATCTTAGTGCAGTGAAACGTGTGTTGTATGAGGGAGGATGGAGATTTTATTTAACAAATTTTAAATATAAATTGTATTCATAATAAACCATAATATGTTCTTTCAAATGTGATAAAGTATACTTGACAATGGAGAAGGAAACCAACAAAAACATTTGATAATGTGCAAGACAAAAATATTTTTTTTATTTATACTATATATATATATATATATATATGGCAAGATAGTTCTGAGATATAGGTAAGAGGGTAAATATTATAATTTGTTATTGTTGTTATCATTATTATTATTTAATTATCAATAATTTTTCATTTCCTTGCAGGTAAGAAGAAATCCTGTATTCCGAAGAAAATGAATTCTACAGCAGCGTTGTGTAAGGTAAATTTGAAGATCTTTTCAGGTCAGACATAACTAACCAACAAGTAATGGATATTGAGATATTGAAGAGCAAAGATAAACAGGAATATATAAATAATGAAACTGCTTCAGCATGAAACAGTATAATCAACAATCTTAAAAGTTTACAAAATAAGTTACTGAGAACAGAATAAAATATTTCATTCCCCGTGCTTTGTGTTGAAACACTGAAAATTATAAACACTTCTGGCTTAACTAAAATATATTGATTATCCTCGAGCTAAACTAGTACTGGATTATGATTCCCACGAATAAATAATATAAGTTTCAGGCTTCTTCCTCCTTTTTTTAACACTTGTGTTGCGAGAAGTGTCGCAGTGGAAAGTTAAACAGAGATAACTAAATAATAAAACTGTATTTAACAGTACTAAAACTTACAAAAAAGTTACGAAAAATGGTCATCATCATCAACACCATCCTTCACGGATTAGGTATTTGCCTATTCCGATCTCACATCTATTCAGCCAGCGCTTTCTTGGATTTCCTACCGATCTTCGACTTCCAGAATTATACATCAGGTCATCCTCTATCATTGTTTGCAGATGTTATATCCTATAGTTCCTGTGTTCTTCTATTTGTCGAAGAAGTGGTTGTATTTCTACTTTCTCTCCAATATACCCAGGTTGGGGGGTTATGAGTTGGGCTAGAAACCCAACACGTAAAGCGATCTTTCTCAGAAGTCTCACACGATTAAGCTGAACGAAGAAAGTATATAATATATTTATTTTAATTTATTGTGTTTTGTATATTAACATGGAAAATTGTAGTCACTGCTGGGTAAAAAGGAATCACCCTGCAGATTCTAGTAAAAATAGCGATCAATAGGAGGGTTGTATTGATACAAATCTTCATACCTTTTGTTTGTAAGAGCCCAAACTTCTGTACACAACAAAGGTACATTGTTATTTCCGAAGCGTTTTGGTCAAGTCCAGCATGGAAAATGGTGATTCTGTTTCATTTTGAGAAATTGTGGGCAGTCCTTTTCAAAATTTAATCGACAATGTTTTCAGCCATTCAACTTTGCGACCATCAACTAACTTTTTACGATTTACTCTTTCCTTTTCAAGTGGTAGTACTGAAAAAAATATAACTTCTAATTTCTTCTCTTTCTTCTTCTTCTTCTTCTTCATTTCACGGGCTAGGCAAAATGACTGTTCCGCCTCACAGTTGTTCTGTCCATCATTTACTGGCCTTCCTACATTCCTTGATGCTCTTGGCTTGTAGTTAAATGCTGCTTTTGGTAACTTCTAATTTTAGTAACTTTAAACTTTGGAAACCTTTTCTTAATATTTTTGGTAACTTGAACCCAGTAACTAGGAACAAGAAATCTGTATTATACTTTTAGATTTTTCTATAACTGCAAATTCTTGGTTATGTCCATTGCAAATTTGCCTACGAAAAACAAGTAATCGATACTCTCAAAATCTGGGAATTTTGAAGAAAATTCGTAAGAAGGAGGGTCATTTTGTTATTCCTATTATGGCTCCCCCAGCTATCACAGAACAGTGACAAACTCTACACCCTAGGAGGGATATTTGACTTTATATCTGACAAGAGACAAACCCTATCTCCTGATCACCTATTCATGCAATATTTTCATTCAATTTATTCGTGTAACCAGTAGCTGTAATTTCATTATTGATTTCCTGATAAAAAGTCCATTTTGCCGTTATAGTGTGCTACATTGGTCGACAGATTTGGCGTGGGAATTGTTTCTTTAAAATAAAACAATCAGAACTCTTGTGTTCTGTTTTGTTTCTTCCACATCCTTATTTTTTCTTTCTCTTGCATTCTCGGCATTTTGATGGTGAAGTATCTAGTCTTCATATGATATTTTACATCAGTAGAGACGGAAACCTTCAGTTGTAGTTTGAAGTTATCACACTTATTACAGGACAGAGGTATCGTTTTTGGGAATGTAAAAGTGAAAAACAAAATTCCTTCTTAAAAAATTTCACGTAAAGTGGAGAAACTCATCGTTTTCCTGCTAACTTCTGAAATGATTTTGATACAGCCTATATATTTCACTAAGGCTCAAACCTGATGGTAAATACTTTATTTTTAATTTTCTTTTATACTATAATGGGAATTGTAAGATGGATATTCGTTTATGAAATCACGCATTACCTGAAATACATTTGTCCGTGTTCTGTTATGAGGTTCATAACGATCACATTGTCTTCACCTGGGCCACCACTTGTCTGCTTCTGTTTCAGGTTAAAGTCAATTTTACTAACAGAGATTCCAAGGGTGTGCTTGACGAAGATTTTACACACTATAATATATTCAGCATCATAATAAGCTGATAATTTGTACACTCTATTGTAATTACGCCTGGACACAGGTATTTTCGTTTAGGCTCTTTTTATGGCATGTACTATAATGTGATTATTAATAAAAGTGACTTCAGCTTACAGTTCAATTTGCGATAGTTAAAAAAAATCGTCCTCCTTCCAAATGACACAAGCCTGTTACAATCTAGTGAACAATTCCATGGAACAACACTTCCTTTAGAACTTGCATGTTCAACACCTGATTGTACCTTTAGTTTGTTAAATACTTTTTATTTGTTTCTTCTATCTCTTCCCACCCCTTTCAACATTCACAACATCCCGCTCTTCATTATTATCATAAAGCATACTCATTTTTTTATACACAACATAGGCCTAATAAATCTCCGACGTGTGCACTCACATGAACTGCTGGGCAACAATGCTTCCGCAGTCAAGGTAGGTCAAATGCGGCTTGCCAACACAACGGTTTCATAGTTTCCGTCATAAATAAACTTGGTGTGTTTCTTCGTAACGCTATCAGAAAATGCATAGGCCTACTAATTTTCTGTCGGAAACTAGTGTTCAGGTTTAAGAAGCCATTAAGACGACCATAAGACGGTATCAAAATATTATTTTAATTTGATAGAATAGTCGTCTGGCTTGAAATTCTTAATTTAATCTCATATCCTTATTTACATTTTATGGCTAATTGTGCTTGTTTATACGTTGTTTATAGACTATAGAATTGGTTTGCCACATTCCAGTCAGAATAAAAGGAGTGACATCATGCAGTACAGTTGGGATTTCATTTCGTATTAACCGTACAGGTTTCTGACAAATTGGGGAAAGAGGGAGGGACGTTATCCGAGTTAATTCCATATTCTTTGTGGATGAGCAACGGGCTGGGAGAGGGTTAAGTTTTAGCGTTCCTGTGATGCCTGTAAAAATAAAGCTAAAATGAATATGTGCATATTATTCCTGCTGGTAGAGAATGGGCTTTATTGGACATTATACACAACATACATTACTCGAGGCACTATGTAAGAGAGAATTTTTAAGCATCAACAAGGGGTAGACAAAATCCTTTATTTCTAATAATGGCTAGACTTCCTATGATATTACTTGATCCCGCAGATGGATAATATATATTTATGTTCCATAATAGATTGTTTTTCTCTATTCTTCAGAATACACAAATTTTCTTTTAAATTATAGTGCCGTATTCTTTTATAATTTATACTAACAATGTTAGATAAAATATATTCCGATTCAGTTTTTCTATAATTGACAGCAGATAGTACAGTAAAAGATGTATCGTACTGAAATCAACCTTCAAACTTTGTTAACCAAATTGTAAGGATCATATGTGCTAAATATCATCTAAGTACTAGGTCCTGAGACAAGGCCAAAATAATTTGTAGCCCGGCAGTAGCACATGAACATAGTAGCACATCATATTTTCTACCGCACTCACTTCTTCCTGCACTAAGGGCATATCATTAGCATACTTTAAAATTCACATTTCTTTTTTACATGTAATTAAAATTAGTGGATTTTTCTTTATTTATTTTTTGCTCGAAACAGAACGGAAATGTCGAAATAAAAATGTCTACGTAGGTCTCGATATGAGAATATTTGTTTTTTTTATATTACAACAAGATGTTAATTTAATGAAATGAATTTATTAATAATATTGTATAAATAGGCCTATATATTTAACTGATGATTCCCTTCCAATGATTTGTTAAATATACTTAATAGCTTTGGTTTCTTTGAACTGATATAAATCGGTGGGGGAATAATTATAGTAGCATTCAAATTATTTTAAATCATCTTCAAAAGACAAGTTAATTATGATTTAAAAATCAATAATTTCTATTTTATCTTATATTATTTTTATTTAACTTGTATCTTCTGTAGAAGTATTTCCTTTTCTTCTATAAAATGATTTCCATTGCTGACAGCATTGCCATCATTTTAGACTATCTCGAAAACCAGAGTCGCCGTAATAATATTGTGATATATGGAGAGCATGAAGAAGACAGGGAGAGCTGGGAGGAAACTGAACATATAGTTAAAAGAGTAGTGGCGCTAACCGGGATTGATTTGGTGGACAGTGATATTGAAAGAGCGCACAGAGTAGGTCGTTGGAATAGTGGAAAGAGACCGATTGTATGCAAATTATCACACTACAGAATAAAATTTTGGATCCTTAGAGACAGTAAATATCTTAAAGGGACCGGTATCAATATTGCCGAAGACTTTAGTGAGAAGGTGCGCCGCGAAAGGGACTTTCTTAAGCGACACATGCTCGAGGCGAGGAGGCAGGGCTGCCATGCAATCATGCAATTTAATAAATTGATTATAAATGGACGAATCTGGAGCAGGGAACAACTACAAAATATGGACAACTCTGAAAATGAATTTGAAGAGGTCATTGACAGCGAGTCCCCAAAATCTACAGGGGACGCTTCAACAGCAGGTGGTCTCCTTACAGCAGAGGAGGGAGAAAATTCTACACGAGAGAAAGAGAGAGGGAGCACTACGATTCCCAGGAATCCAATAAACATACAGCAAAAAACGGCCGAACGCAAAAAGCATCCTCTAAGAGGTGAACGACCGGCGGACACAATAACTCAAACAAGAAAATCACTAAGAGTGCTGAATTTACCCGCAGAAAAGGAACTATTGAGAGGGGGAAGTTCGAAAAATACAGGTAAGACTAATGACAAGGGAACACAATAGGGTTTGTTGACAGTCGGTTCATGGAATATCGAAGGGTTAAAATAATAACTTCCAATGGACAGATGTGTAGAGTTTATTGAGACTTATGATATATTAGCTCTAGGGGAAACATGGTTAAAAGCTAATGAATGCGTAAATGTATGTAATATGAAAGGTTATTTTAAGGGTAATGAAACTAGAGTGAAGAGAGGTAGATATCCAGGCGGTGTTGCCATTTTATATAAAGCTAGCTTAGATCCATATATTAAAAAGGTAATTATTGCTTTAAAAGAGGCAATTTGTATACATTACCATACAGGAAGAGCAGAAATGTGTCTGTTATCAATTTACCGCCAACCACTATATTCCGGGTATGCCAATCCAAATTTTTTCGTAGAATTGTCTGACTCGTTGGCAGAAATAAAAGATAGGTTTCCGGAAGCGGGAATAATAATTATAGGAGATTTTAACTGTAGGATTGGGGAGGAAAATATCACTATAAAATCAGATGATAATGAAACACGAGGTGAAGGTAGGAGAAGCAAAGATAAGATTTTAAATTCAGAAGGAAACCAATTGTTAGCTTTTTGCGATGCATTTGAACTTGAAATTCTGAATGGGAAATAAAGATAAAAATGGAGAACTGACATTCATTAATAAAAATGGAGGTAGCGTAATCAATTATTCAATATGCACACAAGACATGATTCCAGTCCTAATTAATTTCTGTATATTTTCCAGAATCGAATCACACCACTTCCCAAACAAACTTATTTTAAATATGAAAGATATTAGTGAGACAGTTAATGATGAGGTGGCAACAATATTGCGGCCAATTACACGTTTCAGGAGGATCGAAGATCGGAGAGAAGAATTTATCAGGAGTTTGGAAACGCTAATACAAGATCTGCAATTAAATTATCTTAGCGGGGAAGAAATTATTAAAACTTCGACAAAATCTTTCCAAAAAGCAGGGGAAAAATTCAAGGTTATTTGCGCAATGAACCAGAAGGACAAAGGGTGGTACAATAATGCATGTAGAAAGAAGAAGAAGTTTGTCGAAAGTAGTCTTTTAAAGTTTAGAAAAGAAAGCACAGATGAAACCTGAAACAATTATGCGCAAGAGAGAAAGGAATATAAAGAATTATTGGGAGAAACAAAACTAGAATGGCAAAATAAGAAATCGGAAAAAATGAGAATTGTGACTGAAAGTGGGAACATTGCGAACATATGGAAAGCGATAAGGGAACTCAAAAGTAAAGTCCATAAATCGGTCAAGAATAACGCCCGGGGAATGGAAAATCTACTTTGATAGAGTGCTAGGAAATGAGAGGTTAAGATACAATCTAGGAAATATAGTTGAGATCCCTGACCCAATTTATATTCAATTACTGGATCAGGATATTTCGAAAAATGAAGTGGTTTCTTCCATTAAATATTTAAATAATGGTAAAGCACCTGGAATTGATGGATTACCAGGGGAAGTCTTGAAAAATATGATATCATCCAACAAATTATTAGAAGTTTTAAAAACTGCGTTCAACAAACTTTTAATGGAGGACATTATCCGGAAGCCTGGGCGACAGGTGTCATCCAAATGCTATACAAAGGGAAAGGTAGGACACATGCACCAGAAATGTATAGGGGAATCTGTCTCTTGTCAGTGTTTGGAAAAATATATTGTAAAATACTTTAAGAACGAATTAGACAATGGGCTAAAGAGAACAATAGGATCTGAAAATACTAGGCAGGTTTTAGAGAAGGGTACTCCATGGTGGACAACGTATTTTTTCTGAGAACATTAATTGAAGATAAACTGAAAATTAAGGGGGGGGGTAAATTGTTTTGTGCATTCGTTGATTTTAAGGTGGCATTTGATACTGTGGACCGAAGCTCACTTTGGGAAAATAAAATCGGAAAGGATAGTCTCATAAAATGATATATGCTTTAATGTCAGTTTATAAATATGTTAAATGTTGTATAAGAGTAGACCAAGGGCACAACACAGAGAGCAGTGAAGCCAATCGGGGAGTGAGCCAAGGTTGCATTTTATCACCAATGCTATTTAATCTATTCATTGATGATATTGTAGACTTAATGCTAGAAGGAGACATTGAGGCTGCGGGGAAAAGAAATGTTAAAGTCCCAGTCCTGTTGTATGCAGATGATATAATTATATTTTCCAAGACAATCAAGGGATTACAAAGAGGTCTTTACCTACTGGAAATATACTGTAGGAATTGGGGATTGACTGTAAATGTTATTAAGACAAAAACAGTGACTTTTAAAAATGGGACGATTTATGGTAGAGCAGAGGAATGGAAATACAGAGATCAAGTACTTCAAAACGTGAAACAATTTGAATGTCTTGTTACGACGTTGAAAATGAACGGAAAGTGGAAAAAAAAAAAATTGATATAGCGTTATTTAAAGGGAGGGGACAACTTAACAGTGTACTCGGTATTCTGGGTCGAGTGCCTGATATTCCAGTCAGCACATTAGAAAAAAATGTATGGAGCGATGGCCAGGCCAGTAATGCACTATGGTAGTGAAAATTGGGGTTTCCAAAGAACGGAAAAACTAAATAAGATATATACGCAATTTCTAAAATATATCACAGGACTTAGTAAGGCCGTTTCTAACTGTGGAATTTTATATGAATATGGGTCATTCCGGGACGACATAAACTGCAAAATTCGGGTACTCAAATACTGGTTGCCGAGTAATCCAAGGTGAACAAACAATGCTTAGAGCAATTTGTTACGACCACCAAATTAGAAACATAGATGTGAAATTTTCGACAGACGAGGTTAGGAGAGAACTCCAAAAGATCGGAATGGTGTTGGGTATGGGAAATGGGTACTGAAAATCGCAAGAACGAAATGTGGAGAAAAAAAGGAGGAAGTACTTAGATATAAACAAACAAGATATTTTCGCCGAATGTACAGGAAAACGCTTACTGTGTTTACAAAGAGACCTAAAACACGTCTGGGGAAAATAATCTTATATACTCAACCTAGGATTTAAGGAGAGATCAGGGCTTGCTTGGTTTAGGCTAGGAGCATGGAAATTTCTAAAAATTAGCGATGATCACGGTAAGCGAATATGTCCAATGTGCGGGAACATCGAAGACGAGATATATATATTAGAAAAATGTGATGATGTAGAATATAGGGGACGTCAGTTATTACCGGAAAGTTTTCTAAATTCGAATCGGGAAAGATTGGCATGCTACGAGTTAATGGTAAATCTAGAAAATTGGATAAACCTCGGTAAATTTCTGGGCAAAACGCGAAAAATAAGGACAACACTCATTCATGAATAAATATATGTTATCAAAATGCAATATAATTAATTATTAACAATTATATATAAATTAATTAGTGTATAATGCTGTTGTGTTATTATTTAATTGTAATATTAATGTGTTTTCTTTATGTAATAGTAATGTTAATGTTTTTTTAGTGTATAATGCTATTGTGTTATTACTTAATTGTAATATTATTGTGTTTTCTTTATGTAATTGTAATATTATTGTTTTTTGTTGTTTATTTTTCTTTACACTAGTACCAATTATTACTTTATTGTAACGGACTGTCAACAGCACGTACGGCTTGCTGCCCGTGCCACCCATATTTGTAAATAATATTGTAAATATCTTACTTTTTGTCTAATAAAGTCACACTACTACTAATAGTTTAGTAAGATATAATTCTGTTGAGTGGTCTCATCTCCATGACACGACAGGCCTTGAAGGTCTTTGGCCTACAAGTCGTCGGCTGGCCGCACATTCACGTGTTTTAATCACATGGGTAGACGAATTTCCAGCGAGTGTAGGGTGATATATGATCAGCATATCGGGTTCCCAAGTCGTCATAGCTGAATTTCTCAACCTGGAGCCGCTTCTTAATGTAACTACCCAAATGTCTCAAGATGCTGGATGAGCACCGGTCCAATACATGAGAAAATTTCTTCCCCCATGGAGACTAGAATCTGCAAGCCCCATAGCTCTGCGCCAAGGAAACGTGCCTTAATTACTTGGCTACAGCGCAGGACAATGTAAATGAAGCTTTTATAAATTATTATTATTATTATTATTATTATTATTATCATCATTATAAATATTATTACTATTATTAACAACTGCTTATACGAATGTGTCTAAATGGCTCAAATAGTAGGGTGCGTGTAGGCAAACAGTTTTCAGACACTTTTGAAATCCAGAATGGGTTGAAGCAAGGAGATGCACTATCTCCTCTACTATTTAATTTTATACTAGAGCATGCCATTAATCTTTAGAGAATGAGGAAGGCTTACAACTGAATGGTATTAATAAGCTGTTAGTTTATGCTGATGATGTAGTACTATTGGCCGATAGCGAGGAGATACTAAAGGCCAATACGCACACACTATTGAATAACACTAAGAAATTGGGACTGGAAGTAAATATCAGTAAAACTAAATACATGGTCACACATAGAAATTCAGTATGTGATGGAAATGGACGGCTAGTGACGGATGAGGGAGATTTTGAGGAGGTGGCTGAATTCAGGTACCTAGGAACAATAATCACAAATAGGAATGAGATGCACAAAGAAATCAAACATAGGCTCAATTCTGGAAATGCATGCTATTATGCATTGCAGAGACTTTTGATGTCCCAACTCCTTTCAAAAAACGTTAAGCTGAAAATATATAAAACTATTATTCTACCAGTTATATTATATGGGTGCGAAACATGGACTCTTACTTTAAGGGAGGAAAGGAGATTACGAGTATTTGAGAATAAAGTTCTTAGGAAAATTTTTGGACCAAAGAGAGATGAACAGACAGGTGAATGGAGAAGACTACATAACAATGAACTACATGGTCTTTATAGGAAGCCAGATATAATAAGAACAGTTAAGTCTCGTAGACTGCGATGGGCAGGACATGTTGCACGTATGGGGAATGAAAGACGTGCATGGAAGCTTCTTGTAGGAAAGCCAGAGGGAAAACGCCCAGTTGGTAGACCAAGAATGAGGTGGAAGAACAACATTAAGTATGATTTGAGGGAAGTAGATTATACAGGGAATGATTGGAAAGCATTAGCTCAGGATAGGGATGTATGGAGAGCTTATGTCCGCGCGGCCATGAACCTACGGGTTCGATAGTGCCAGTGAGTAAGTAAGTAAGTATTATTAACAACTGATTCCTGTTGGGAAAATATAAGAAGTAAAAAAATGATCTTGGTAAGTAAGGTTAGGATTTCTATGTAAATTCAAAATATTTCCATTTTCTTATACATAGTTAAAATTATTATTTTATACGAATTTCAAATCTATTTGTGATATATGAATACCTACCAATACATATTTTTACACATTTGATCTAAATTATATATTTTGAGTTATTTTAGGTAAAGTTACATATTTCCTTTCATGATATCATATGAAAATTTTCTTAGGAGATTTTAATGCAAAAGTGGGGCGGGAAGATATATTCAAACCAACAATAGGCAAATTCAGTCTTCATGAAGAGAGTAACGAAAATGGGGTTAGACTAGTCACCTTCGCCACATAAAGGAATCTCATTGTAAAGAGCACAACATTTCAGCATAAGAATATTCATAAATACACCTGAACGTCTCCAGATGGAGAAACTCGGAACCAGAGAGATCATGTATTAGTCGACAAAAGCTAGCACAGGAGCATCATAGATGTTAGATCGGTTAGAGGGACAGACTGCAATTCGGATCATCATCTGATCAGAGTGAAAATCAGACAACGGCTATCGCTAATGAGAGGAACAAAAGCTAAAAATGATTCTGTAAAATTCGAATTAAAAAACTTGAAAAATGATGAAATGCGGCAAAAATATCAAACCTAAATTGCTAATAGATTTGAAGTACTGGAAACTTCAGAAAACAATGTGGCAAACGAAGAAGAAACTGATATATATAAAGAATGGGAGGCTATAAGAGATACTATTAAATTGTCAGCATCATAAAGCATTGGTTGTTTAAAAAAGAAGCAAAAGAAGAAATGGTTTGATGAGGAATTTGCCGACATTGTAATGAAAAGAAAGCTAGCAAAGATGAAATGGTTACACGAGCCAAATGAGGTAAATTTAGACCAATTGGGTAGTATTAGACGGGAAACCACCAAGTTACGAAAGAGTAAAAAGAGGGAATATTTGAGAGAGGAGTTTAATCATCTTGAAATGAATGTAAAAAAATAAGAACATTAGAGAATTATATCAGAGAATTAGTATAGAGAAGAAAGGGTTTCAGCCTAGAACAAACATAATTCGGAATGAAAATGGGGATAAGATTGCAGATTCCAGGAGTATATTAAATAGATGGAAAAGTTACTTTAAACAGCTATTAAATGTACATAGAGAACAGGACATTGAGGGGGATATTTTACAGAGATCAGAAATGCTAGTCGCAGAACCAAGTGCATTAGAGGTTGAAATGGCAATTGAAAAATTGAAGATGTATAAAGCATCAGGTTCAGATGAGAACCCAGCAGATCTGAAAAACTCAGGGGGAGAAAAATTGATGGGCAAGATACGCTGGTTTCTTTGTATGATTTGGGAAAAAGAAGCTCTTCCAGATGAATGGAAGGAATCGATTATCGTACCAATTTATAAGAAAGGAGATAAAACTGATTGCAACAACTACAGTGGCATCTCATTACTTTCAACTTCGTACAAATTCTTACTAATATATTTGTCAGCAGACTTACTCACTATATTGATGACATTCTAGGAGATCATCAATGTGGATTTAGAAGAAACGGTTCTACAACAGATCAGATTTTTAGTATAAGACGGATTGTAGAAAATAAATGTAATGTAATGGTACTGTACATCAACTATACGTAGACTTCAAAATAGCTTATGATTCAATTAAAAGGGAGAAGTTATATACTATCCTGTTCGAGTTTGGAATTCCTAAAAAGTTAGACTTATACGAATGTGTCTAAATGGCGCAAAGTTTAGGGTGCGTGTAGGCAAACAGTTTTCGGACACTTCTGAAATCCAGAATGGGTTGAAGCAAGGAGGTGCACTATCTCCTCTACTATTTAATTTTGTACTAGAGCATGCCAATAAATATTTAGAGATTGAGCAAGGCTTTACAACCCAATGGTATTAATAAGCTGTTAGTTTATGCTGATGATGTAGTACTATTGGCCGATAGCGAGGAGATACTAAAGGACAACATGCACACACTGTTAAGTAACACTACGAAATTAGGACTGGAAGTAAATATCAATAAAACTAAATATATGATCACACGTAGAAGTTAATTATATAATGGAAATGGACCGCTAATAACAAATGAGGGAAATTTTGAGGAAGTGGTTGAGTTCAAATACCTAAGAGCAATATTCACAAATAGGAATGAGATGAACAACGAAATTAATCATAGGTTGAATTCTGGAAATGCGTGCTATTATGCATTTCAGAGACTCTTGATGTCCCAAATTCTTTCATATAACGTTAAACTGAAAATATATAAAACTATTATTCTACCCAGTTATATTATATGGGTGCGAAATATGGATTCTTACTTTAAGGGAAGAAAGGAGTTTACAAGTATTCGAGAATAAAGTACTTAGGAAAACTTTTGGACCAAAGGGAGATGAACAAACAGGTGAATGGAGAAGACTACATAACAATGAACTACGTGGTCTTTATAGGACGCCAGATATAATAAGAACTGTTAAGCATCGTAGACTGCGATGGGCAGGACATGTTGCACGCATGGGGAATGAAATATTTGCATGGAATCTTCTTCTAGGAAAGGCAGAGGGAAAACGCTCAGTTGGTAAATCAAGAATGAAGTGGAGAATAACATTAACTATGATTTGAGGGAAGTAGATTATGCTGGGAATGAATGGAAAGCATTAGCCCAGGATAGGGATGTATTGTGAGATTATGTCCGCGCGGCCATGAACCTAGGGTATCGATAGTGCCAGTGAGTAAGTAAGTAATGTTCAATAATTTGTCTCTTAATTTAAAATAATTTTCGTTAGTGGAATATAATTTACATGGGTATATATGAAAACATTTAGCCTATTTAATTATGAGGGATGAAAGACATTCAGGTACCTGATTGTAGCTGAAATGAAACAGATTTTCCAAGTTATACCAAAAAGGGTCAGGGAAGAATTCCATCCATTCTACAATATAGATACAGAATGACAATGAAAACTAGAGTATAGAGTTCCACACTGAATGACATATTTTAGAATCTCAACGATCAACTTATTAATGAATTAAATAGAAGGGAGGAATCCTTAAAAGGGAATACGCTACAATCGATTAGGTTATTGGTTTGAGTGCTTATGAGGTCTGAATTTTTAAACAGGTCTAAATATTCTGGAGGCATCTTTTAGCTGGAGTCGATTCAGCATCAAACGAAAATGAGTAACAAACTATATTCTGGGAGTAAAGTCGGCCGTTAAGAAGGGCTAACATTCGAGCTGACATATCGTACCGATTTTCTAGAATGACGAGCCGGTTGACATTATCACTTTATAGTTAGTAGAAACATGGGAATGTCAAGTATTTTGTAGTCACCCTTCCCCGATTTCGTCAGCATTAATCATCTTAAACATAATTTTTAATTCAATATTTATATAAATTATTGTTTAATCAATGCCACCAGGCTGTCATTAGGGCCGTTCTGGTAATCTCTCCTCTAATTGACGTATTGTAACCCACTTCTAAGATAGGGGCGTTTGGAAGATGGGATTACGCTGCCCCGATGATATGAAAAGAGATACCATTAATAGTAATGTTGTGCTCAGAGAGACCTCAAACTAAACTTAATCTGAGGTGATTATGATAATGATGATGGCCAGGGATGGTGTTCGGGGACGGTTTGGGCCTTAACGTTTCCTAAAATTTGTCTAATAGGCTAGGAAAAACTCATCCAGGAAACATGTCTCGATCGGGGATCGAACCAGGGCCCGCTGTGTGACAAGGCATCACACTACCTCGATACCATAGCGGTGGACTTGAAATTACATTTTAATTTGTTTAACAGTACATATTTTAAGATATTTTCAAGTATCCTTACAATTTTACCTAAGATTATATATATATATATATATATATGAACACGAAGGTCCTAGTTGTATTAATGAAGTATAGTGCTGTTATTTATGAAAAAGTTGAGAAAATTAATTTTACTTGCCACTTTTGTGATTAATTATTTTAGAAGCGTAAATTTATAATTTCGTGATCGATTTTGTAGATGGAAACCACGACATCAATTGGAAACTGAGCAACAGAGCAATGGAGCTCTATTTTAGGCCCTTAACATACGTGGTGGATACAACACTTACTCCACTATATTTCATTCACCTGGAACATGTTTCACGAGTTTTTACTCCCACCTTCAGCTAGATCCGAAAGCTTCTGAGAACCTGTGGCCTCAGCTTCCCCCTATTGTGTTTATACGAGTATATAGAGTTTTCTGCCGGGTGCAGAAATTCATAAAGCAAGATTTCGTTTTCGTAGTAAATGGTCAAATATTTCCCTACTTGTTCTTCGGAATTAACACCTATGAATAATTTATTCAACATGTTTCATAAATATACCCAATAGAACTTCAAGTTTACAAAAAAAAGTTTGCAAAAATGTATTTATTAAAAAATAAAATATTGTTAATTTTGACTTTCCCAAACAAAATGCAAAGTACGTACAACTACCACCAAGGGAGGCAAAAATCGAAAGGCTATGGGTACTCAGAAACAGTCGGATCGAGATGGTGACTACTTCCAGAAAAATCGTATAAATGAATAACAATTACAGACCTGATGGGATACAATCTTGTTTTCTGGTCTGCTACTTCTGCTTATATACTGGTCACCAATACCCGATGGCCTCCAATTCATCTTTCTTCTCAAATTAATATAAATGCAGATGAAATGTGTTCAGTCCCAGATAAATAGTGTGTTTTCTTACTGGAAACAGACAATTTTAAAGGAGGAGGGGAAAACTGTCACTTATTTGTGCTTTTTTGAATTGACTGGAAAATTACTAGCGACATCATATATTTGCCTCAGTATATCCGATTGGACGTAAGATATAAATGTTAACAAATTGTAATTATGTGAAAAAAATCCTTATTACTTGCGTCAACATAGCCAAATGATGCAACCAACACTCAGTCCTGATCAACGAATGCTCTCCTTCGGTCCCTAGATTCGCGAGTTGAAACCGGGGTTTATGGGTTTTTAAAGTGTTAAAAACTTGAATACTGCTTCTTTCGAAAGCGAAATTTTAAGTGTCGTAGATTTATAGAACGGAAAGTATGGCAAGCCTGGAATCAGAGGCCTCTTAGCTACAATTCTCAGCCACTTCCAAGCTACATTTAGATTCCAGCCATAAATGTCTTTAAATAAATTAAACTAAACTAAAATTTGGTGCAGTAATATTCAGTGGCTCAAGCGGTTATACGCTCACCTCTTATCGCTGGGGTACCGATATGAGTCTCATTCACTCCATGTGGGTTTCATGGTGGACGAAATGAAACTTAGGCAGGTTTTCCCCTGCCACCATTTCATTTAATCATTTTCCGCATTCATCTCATCCATTTCATTTCATTTTGTTCTGCTGCCCCTATGATGATGCGTCAGGCGTGATGGGCAGACACCCTTGTTATTCACTGATCTCTATATATAAAAGGGCTCATCTCATCTGATCCCTCGATCAGACCGTTACCTGGATACGAGTTGAAGATTGTTCTTTAATATTCAGAGTTTTGCAATCCTGCTGATATTATAACTCTATTATAGAACATGCAGTTCCTCTATTAGGACTGAAACAGTGGGGTTTCTTGTCTTTTGGTTCACATTTTATTTGTTCCAGTATCTAAAACTATCCAGAGTTAATTATTCTTACATGTTTTCGTAAAATTTACACTAATAAATCAATGTGTGAGCCCAGCGATTTTAAAGATCTATCATATTTATTAACTATTCCCATTTCATATTATTTGCTTCTTATTGAGATGAATCCATTAAAGTTTTCTCTAATGTTGAGGATTATATAAATTATCTCATTATAAAATACAATTTGTATAATTATTTTAATTGCTACTACTTTGACTTAACTATTTTCTTAACTCCTAAATAATGGCTATCATATTTAAAGAAGTAGTAAGATTTTATTAGAGTAAAATAATATTATTTACAATGTTCTTTACAAAGAATCGCACAGGCAGCAAGCCATAGTTACGTTCTTTGGCAGTCCTTATCAGTACATTATTATCTAGTGGTGATATAAAAAAGCATAACACTAGATAAACCCACAATTACATTACAAATCAAATAATTACTATTAATTCAGAGTTGAAGAACCCATTGCAGGGAAGGAACACACGAAAACAAACCAAGTGTGAGAGCTAGTATAACTGCAGGGAACATATGGTATATTAAATTTAGAAACTTTGACTTTCAAGCCACCTCTTCCAGTTTTACTTTCGTTCATTAATTTTCGGTGTGTTTCGAACATTTAAAGTACTTCTGTGTGAACACGCTCACCCGACCCCTACAGCGGGTTCTCAGCTCAGCATATAACATACGTAGCATTATTTACTAATACTGTGTTTACATAGCCTATTGTTTTGACGATTCATTTAGTATACTAATTCCAAACTAAGTTCCACTTGTAATTTAAATAAACTACTTCTTCTTCTTCCTTTCATGTGATAGACCTGTTATAGTCTCAATCCAACGTTTGAAGGATCTGCCCAAAGATCTCTTGCCTGGTGGCTGGTAATTTAAGATTTGACGTGGTATTCTTGTTCTGCTCATTTCTCCTTTAACAAGCTTGGGCCATCAACATAATTTAGAGCAACCCTTTTACATCTTCTGTGAGACGTTTTAGTAAGGTAAGTCCTCACAACAGGTTACTGGTACCGTATATAAATAAACTTACCTAAGATATTACTCCGCCCACTACGTCTATTGGGGTAACCGTGTTACAATTTTAAACATATAACTGAATAGTGTACGACAGGAAACTTGCTTTTAGGAAACAACGTACATTGAGGGAAATAAGACAAAATACAACATAAGATTTTACCAATAATTAGTAGCTTCCTAAATTTATCTTTTATTTATAATGAAAAAATATATGGGCCTACCTAATTAGACGTTTACACATTTTCCATGATGTCCATATACATATTTTATTTGCCGGTACAATTTCATTATGAACATGTTCCATGCTACCTAACATGTAAATTCTGCTGTTATTTTCACCGTATCGTCCACGGTTAAACTGTGGGATATATTTCACTAAACAGTTTGAAACTAAACAAAATAGTTTTTTCTCTCACTTTTCAAAATTGTTTACTTTCCAATGTTTAAAACATTCTACAGAAATTTTGTCATTTCGAAAAATTTATATTTCAACCTATTGCACATGCGTAAAAAATGCTCATTTAAATTAATAAAATATATTACCATATTACGATACAACTTACATAGACATGTACTAGATAATATATGTTTATATTATTATTCTTTCCTTTATTTCGAGTTAGATTACGGACTACATTTTCTTACATGCTTAAAGGTAAAACCATTATTGGACCAATGAAAATACTGTGACACAACTGGTTTGTTTACATTACAACAGGAACATAGTTCGGAAGAATTGTAGTTGCACTTACTAAGCTTGTTGTGATGAATCAAAATTTGACATCCCCACAACAGAGCTAACATGGTAGTTGCTATGCAAACAAAAGAAGGCGCAACACTGAATTTAATGGTTGCTATGCAAACAAAAAGAAACGCAGTACTGAAATGAATAATTCCTAACGTGCGGTTAGTTCAATTGTTTCGAGTTTCATCTGTTCCTTACTCATAGTAATCATTTAAATTTAAGTATTTTAATTTCAATATTTTAATTTAATTATTATGTATTTTGATTCATATTATGTATAATTGTCCAAAAATTGTTAAATCGTCCAAAAGAAAATATAATGCTATACATGTGAGTGTGTGTGTGTGTTTGAGGCGTCCTTACATGATATTGGAAGTACAAAAAACACTCAACTTCTTCTCATTTTTCCCTAATATTTAAAGTATATTCGTAGGTTATATTTTGTTGACCACACTTTGTAGAGAACAGAACGTTCACTTGTTTAGCTTTAAAATTGAGTATCTTGTATTTTGAAGGCTTTAAGGTATAACATAATTTGTAATGTGAAAAAATAAAAGTGAAAAAAACGTGATCTAATGAAAGTGCAAACACTTTTTTTAAAAAAAAGTGTATTTTAAAGTAAATATTGAGTGGTATAGGTATTATTTGGTTACAGTTATTGATGTAGTTTGTATTTTTTTTTTAATCTCGCGGGTATTCTACGGCAAATAATACAAGCCCCGCTGGTCTCCAGGGATTATAATTTGTAAACAACTCTAATACACGTAAAATCACGACCGAACGCGCAGTCACGCACTCTTGCAGATTCACGTGGTGCACACCAGTAGTTACTCACCTCAAAAATACTTATTATTTTGCACCTGAAAAAGTTAATTTGTTAATTTACATAATGTTACCCAGATAAATCACC
The DNA here is from genome assembly GCA_030220185.1 of Diploptera punctata. NCBI lineage: Eukaryota > Metazoa > Arthropoda > Insecta > Blattodea > Blaberidae > Diploptera > Diploptera punctata. The sequence goes on along the minus strand of JASPKZ010007288.1, from coordinate 2,561,409 downwards.
TAACACGCTCGTCCTTGAGGTAGAGTTATACTGATCCACGTCAGTGTATTTTGAGTTCCTAGCGATATAAATATGCTCTCATAGAGATAAAATTTTTTGAATAATTTTATTCTAATTAATTGAAAAAAACTCACACTCTAATTCATTGCATAGACTTACATCTATAAAACTCAATTGTAACTGTGAGATAACTGTGTGCGTCATTTCCCCACGTGCTCCTTATCTGGAGTTACTTCAGCAAGCTAATTTAATTACGCGTATTTCCCTAAACGTGAGAGCATGTTGTTAGCATATTTCCTCAAAGAGACATCTATTAAGGTAGACCTATTACGTGGATGGGGAAGGCATTCAGTTTTGCTCAAAGAGTATAGTTTATGCTTGAGGCTCTGTTACGGGTCCGAAAATCTTCAAACCCATGGTTTAAAGTCCTTGTCCCTTGGATTTTTCCATCCTAAAATATCGATCGTCTCCGGCCGGGTTTGAACCCGCAACCCTCGATACGAGAGGCAAGGAATGGACCATGAGTCTGATCATATGATATATGTAGAAGTATATTCATTTAATTTTAATAAAGCGATTAAATAATGAGAGTCGTGGTGGGCTGTAAATAACTAACAGTTACGAAATTAGAATTTGTCGGGAAGAGACAGGAAAACGACGTATAAAGTTCGTCAGCTATGGGATGTGAACTCGGGACTAACCTAATGCCTCTTGTCTTAGTCAACTCGTCTTGTAGATAAAGTTTATAGTCTCAGAATATTGTATTATAACCATTAGATTTACAAACGATAAAAACTATTTAAAATATGTGCTGGTACATGTTATCTGATAGTCCTCAACTAATTACAGTCTTAGTTGAAACATTTACATTAAAACACTTAGTAGGCTTTTCGGAACCTGTTCCATGATCGGCAGTGGTTCAAAACCTGAGGATGTAAGATGTACCGAAAGGCTTACTAAGTGTTTTAAACTAAGTGTATAAACTGAAACTGTAATTGACTGAGGAAAACTGAGTTTTCAGATACACATTTTTAATTTGTTGTTAACTTCTGACATAATAATTTTAACAGTTTCTTACTATGATTTAAAAAATTGGAATATATCTAGACATATTTGTCTATATGAATGAATTTCAAATTGACACCACGCGGATGTATAACTACAAATCAACATGTATGTCATCAAAATTGTTGGCAGTTATTTTTTTAACTTCGACGAAATATGTAATGCAAACATTTATACTCGTTCATCATCATCATCAGCTGCTTTCATGGATTAGGTCTGTTGACCCGTTCCGACTTCAGCCCATCTCTTCTGCTGAGTTTATGAGTAAGTTATTTTTACTAGTAGAGGTTACCAGCCTATAGCCAAACTCCTCTTCCTGGAGGGCAGGGAACTGCAATTTCGAAGTTTACGTCTCCTAGAGAAGTTGCCTTCACTACGGTTTTGGGGACTTCTCTTCTCCCCACGTAACCCAGGTACTACCCACTGGGCGAGTGGGACCTGGAGCTCACAAAAGGGCAGGGACGCCTACTCCCTGGAGTGGACTACCTCTTTCAAGGGTTCCACTCGTTCATAGTTTGTAATTAATAGCAGGTAGAAATCTAAAGTTATAACTTTTTAAAGGTAATAACAGCCAATACTCATATATTTTAAGGGACAAATTATATAAATTAGCTTCGTTTTAAAATATAACTTGGTAGTATCATATACAACTAAATCGACTGGGTACGAGACTCATAGATTCAACGCCATAATCATTAGGACCCTCCTTAGGTCCCTATCCTCTACTAACGTAATTCAGTTCATATATCGGATAACAATTTATCTAAAATCCACCCGAATGTTATCTCACCACCTGTAATTAGGTCTTCTTAATGGTCTTCCCTAGATATTCCAAATACAAAATATAATTTATTTCTACTGTCAAGTATTTCAGCTTTACTATCTGCTGTTAACAATCACCGTGAATAATAATCCTGAATATTTTAGGACAAATATATAAGTTGAGCTCTGTAACTCGAAGAATGCACCAGTCTCGATTCCCCTTCTCTACGGGGCCGAATATCTGTCTCAGTATCCTATTTTCGATGAAGACCTGCAAGAAATCAGAACTGTAATGAGAACAAGAGGACTGGAGGGCATGGGGTGGATGGACAGAGACGAGTGGAGAAAGAAAATAAATCTTAAAGCACAGAAAGATGTGCAAACATTAAAATTCTGTATATACATAAAATCCTATTTTCAAGTACCTTTACTCGTTTTATTCGTTGTATGTAAGAGACAATATTCTGTTAAAATACCGCACTCAAGATTATCGTTTCTTATATTTTAATATAAGGTTCTTAGACAAAGGCTGACAAGAATGGAGAATGCCAGACTACATTTTTAAAGTTTATAATTCTATTCGTATTATCAACAGCGTTATGTAACCCTCAATACTCGGAAATCAAAACGCCTCAGAATGTTAGAATTTTGCCCAAACGCTTTATATTTTATAGGAGTGAAGCTTTGACTCTTGAGTGTGGAAGTATAAATGCTACGATTACGAGTATATGAAATTAAACAGGTTGTCATGAATCAGGAAAAGTGCATAGGGTCGTCTTCGGAAGCACAGTCAAAGAAAATGTTAGTACAGAGGAACCATTCTTGAAGATTGCGGTTGGGTATGAGGATCTTAATAATATGTATGTACACGAAATATGAAGTGTGTGTGTGTGTGTGTGTCTGTGTGTGAGTATATATATATATATATATATATATATATATACATGATAAGAAAAATAAATGCTCGAGCGGGACATGAACCCGGACCTCTGGATTTATATACCAGTACACTACCGATTACGCCACCGAGCAAGTCTAGTACAAACATTCATTTTTCTTATATATATATTCTCATTATTACCAAATGTAGTGGGAACTCGGTCTCCATTGCCGTATGGTAGCTCCTATCACAAGTAAGTACATGGAAGATGTTTTCTTTATAGCAGTGACGCTTTATCGATATTATAATTATTTTTTTTTACTTTGAGCAATGCAAGCTTAATCTGACATGATAAGAAAAATAAATATTCGGACTGGTCTTGAATCCGGACCTCTGGATTTATATCCTAGTGCACTACCAATTATGCAACCGAGCAAGTCTAGTACAAACATTTATTTTCATTATACCAGTATATATTCTCATTATTACCAGATGTAGTGGAAACTCGGTCTCCACTGCCATTTGGTAGCTCCTACCACAAGTAAGCACATTAAAGATATGTCCTCTCTTGTTAATTGCTTGTATTATCTAAATCGTCTTATTTCATCCTGGCAATTCTCTCCTTCTTCTAGTGAATTATATTGACATATTTCTGAATCATATGTCATCTCCAACATTCATTTAATTTTTATACCACTTTCATATTCAATTATTTTTATTACTTTTTTAAACAGATATTCTGTTCTTAATTTGATTTTTATATTGTGTGTGGGGCACGCCGTCGCGTAGTGGTTAAGGCACTGAGCTACAAGCCGAAAGGTCGAGGGTTCAATTCCCGGTGGGTCAGGATTTTTAAACTGACCCAAACCTTTTGGCGGCACTATGGCCCTGGGGTCGACTCAGCCTCTAACGGAAATGAGTACCATACGCTTGTTCAGGGGGTAAAGGCGGCCGTCGCGCAGGGCTGACAACCCGGCTGACATCAAGTGCCGATTGTCGAGAAATAGTGGGAGCCTTAACCTCCTACTACCCCAAGGGCCTCCCGAGGCCTCTAGTGGGATTACTTTAGTTTACTTTACTTTATTGTGTGTACTTTATGTGGTCGACAAGAGCCGACAAATTTAGCACAAAACTATATTTCAGGTTTGACGATTTTATACTAGCTTCAAATTTATATCACGGTGGCCACATCATTACTTCTTGTTCAGGGTTTTACAATGAACTATCCATCGAACCCTGCCAGTTTGAATAGGCGCGGATCCAGAATTTAGTCAGAAAACTTCACAAGGATCGACTACGTGGATTTCAATGAAATTAGCTCAAAGGGCTAAATGTTAGTAAAACTATATTGCATTTTTCTAAAACTGAACAACTAAATTATTTTCATTTGGTGCATTGAATGCAATTGTTTAATGTAGGGGCCTATATCGTTTGTTTAAAATATATAATTTAATTTCACTTTTTAAATAATTGATATGTGTATTGCATAATTTGCTAGTTTGTGTAATAATTTAGTACAAAAGTCAACAAAGCGTAATTAAATTATAGCGTGAAATGGAAGTTCACATGATATCTGAGTTACATTCACGGATCATTTAACGTATGTGTACCGGGCCTCAAGGGATGTCGCCACCTCCCTCACAATTACATTACTCGTATTTCTTGGAATTTTAGTGACGCCCATATGACACAACCACTCTAATTAATAATTAATTCTAAGAAATTTATTTAAATTGTTATTTACTAATATATATATATATATTAATGTATCATGTTACCGTAGACACTCTCTAACTAACTCACTGCCACCATTGAACTCTCAGATGCATGGTCAAGATCTCCATATATCCCCATCCTGATATACATGTTTTCCGATCATTTGCTTATAATTTACATCACTAAAATATTCATTAATATTATTCTTCCACCTCATACTGTGTATAGCTACTGAAAACTTTCCATATGTATTTCTTAAACTTAGTTTCTATACCCGTCTTCTATTTCCAATTCATGTCACATGATCTGACCATCGTAATATACTGTTCTTATTATGTTCGGTTTCCCCATAATGATCAAGTAGTTCGCTGTTATCGAGTTTCCTCCATTCATATTTTCTGTGCTGTGTAGACATCAAGCAGATATTTTCAATGGAATCTGAGAAATTAGGCACTCTTTAACTGCTATATCAGTACATTTCACTAAATTGTAATGAACATTGTTAACTGATAGGCCTGTCTTTTGGTTAAGTTTTATTTTGAGACGATCTATAAACAAGCAGTCATTGTGTTCATTTCATGAACTGCTGATTCAATATGATATATTTTATCGTACAAATTATAATAATCACTTTTTTATTTTGTCGTGGTTTGAACACATGAAAAGAATACAGGATTCAAACAAGTTCCGTTATGGAAATCATAGTCCAGAAGGAGACATGATCGGTCTAATCACTCCTAGATACAGGAGATACAACAGAAATGAATTACACAATGGCTGGTAAATGCAATTGTAAACCAGAGAACATTGGTGGGAAAATATGCTGTATAATGTTGGGCCCAGGAAGATGTATAATTTGTGAATATTGTAAACCTAGAAATTTGTATAATGTTTGTGTTTATATACTTGTACTTTTGTTGCCGGAAACTTTAAATGTAACTTACATAGTATTTGGTATTTGTTAAATTTGTTATGGAATAATTGTCACTTTTGAGGGTTGGGAGTAAAGATCTAATATTATCAGCATTTAGTTATTGACAAATTTATATATAACTTCCACTTATAATCATCCATGGTGCTAATAAATATTTTTAATGTGGTATTAATATTTTTAACCACTTAGGTCATTAGTTTTGCATATTTAAATCTCATCGTGCAACGCCGACACAATTTTCTGAAGAGTCTTTTATTTGAATACGAATAACGAAATGAAATCCCGAAAAAAGTAACACAACAGTAATTTTGTGTAATAACGTGTCTAGTGTAAATGCAACTTATATTAAGTTAGTAATGATTTATGGCCAAATGATCACCGTGATGAAATCGCTATGTAGCATTATAGTTCACATCTGAGATAAATCATGACGATTTCCTTACTGATTGTTTGGCGCAGTGGTATGAGTCTATACGGAACCGCTTTAATCAATTCGTCTCATGTTTGGAATAACATGAAGTTTATTGAGTGACTAAAAGCTGTTCTAACCTAAGTCTTAGTTGTGTTTGTGAGTGTTGATTTAACCATACACTGCATGTGCACTTGGTCAAAATGAATACGGCCGCACTCTTCAAGAGTTTTCTAAGTTCCTCTTCGGATGACTGTGCTGTTGCACAACACGAGCGCTTGTACATGCAGCGTTGATGTAGGTTCTGAACTATGGTATGTTTTGAGAGAATCGCTGGGTGTCTACCTCTCCTGGATCAGTGGTAACGCGCTTGCTTCATAATTTGAAACTAGAGAGGTCGGGCCTTGTTCAAGTTTCATTTTTATTTTGATTCTTGGCCAATCTTAATTAGGCTATGACTAATTGTTCCTGTAAAATGATGGTTTCTACGACCTGTTGTACATAAAACGAAATATCTGTCTGGCCAGTTTTAATATTATAACAAATTATCCCATCCAATCTTAATTTGATATTGAATTATCTGAGGACAATCTTAATTATATGATGGATTATCTGTGATCAATTTTATTTATGCGACGAAATTTCCCAGATTAATTTTAATTTTATAGCGATTTTTCACTGTGACCAAATATAATTCTAAGAAGAACAACCCCTGACCGATTTTAATTATGTGACGAATTATCTCTGATTAATTGTATTTATATGAATGATTATCCCTATGAGAGCTTTAGGTATATGACTCATTATTTATTAACCAATTTTAATAATAACGGACTGTCTTTACCACGAATTTGAACTGTGTGACGAATTATTTTTATGGTCAATTATAATTATATGACGAATCATTTCTCGTTGAACTGATTAATAAAAATAATTTCAACATTTAAAAATATATGAAGAGTTGTGTTTATAACTAATTACCTCTGTGACCAATTTAAATTATAACGAATTGTATTTGTGACTAAACATTTTCCGTAACGTGTTTCCACAATACCCGTAAATCTATAGTACGGTACTTACCACAACTTTACTTGTCTCGAGGAGGAAGCCACGAATAGGATGTTGTGGCTGAGAAGAGTCGTTATTTGAAAATATTAGTCAGTTTCATGCCCACTAGATTGTAAAATGTGTTAAAATTTGAGGCTGATGGGCCAAGCTTTTTGTTTTATTTTTAATACGATATTATATTTTTAATCAGACGCCTGAATTATTATTTTGTTTATGCCACGGAATATAATTTTCTGAGAACAAAACCATTCAATTTACAATTACAATGTAACAATTAATCAATATAAGGTTATGTCGTAATAAATTCATGAATCTCTTTTTAATTACTGAAAGAGTCATATTGGAGGCAGCAGATATTATTTTTCTATCTTGGAGGGATTCGAAAGCACACCTAATGAATACCATATCAAACGTTAATACTAAGCTAAAAAACTAACATACAGTTTTTTCCAATTTACTATAAATATTATGACACTTCAGGCCGAGGCCCAACAATATATAACAATGCCTTCTCCAAGTAGTAGAGAAAACACATGAACGAACCTTGGTTTAAAATACAGCGGCAACTTTCATCTTGACAAAGTGTACAGCAATAGGCGGGAAGAGATCTGATTACTGTGTGATGGAATTATTCTGTACTAAAGTTGGTCGGAGTAACGGACTTCCCTCGGCGTTAATTTATAAAAACACAGAAAAATATTTGCAGACTTCAGTCCAAAAATGTATCATTGCATCTCAAATAGCATTAAATTTACGTAAATTTAGCATTTATCCCGCCGTAGCCTAGCATTCAAAGGCATCAAACATTCGCTGAGAGCTACGAGATATTTACTGCTTCTAGCTCTTACGGTGGAAGAACATTTGACATGAAATTTGGCCATTAAGGTACCGGTGCCCACTCAGTATCGAAACAAATTTGTACAGCTACAAAATGTAGCGGGACGTGATTGAGAAAAGTAACCATAATCACTGTGGGAGTCGACATGATGACCACATGTAGTACATCCATTGGGTAAATCAAGTCCACCTCTTGGTTCATGTGAATGTGAAGCTAGACAACGTACTTCTAAGCCTGTCGATCTACGGATTAAACGCATTATTTCCCATTCAGAAACACTGGTAGTAGTCTTAATACTACGATAATATCGTCAGATACGTCAATGAGTAGAATTTTTGTTTGCCTTAGCTCAAACCATAAAAAAACTTTCAATGGATAAAAAAGAGTTTCTACTCATGAAACATTTGCTTAATCATTATGATGAGTTTACGTGAATTACAGAGTGTTCTTTGTAATGAAATCCAGTTTACTTTACCTTGAAAATATGCGGAAAGGAGGAAGTAATATAGCAAATAAATTGAAATTTACCAAATTTTTACATTTTTGTTAACTCGTGAAACTGCAAATAGAGCATTATTACCTGCACCTGGACAGAAATATAAAGGCATGAATTTATTTGATTTCTTATCACACAATTTACATGAAATAATCACTATAAAATGGTTGAATCCTACAAAAACGTGCATTAAAAGAATCTGAAATATCCTACTATACAAATTACAATGCAATTAACGGACTTTTGTACTTCTGACGGTTACAAATGGAGAACAGAAGAAGAATGCGGCACTGCTTGTCATACACGGATTGAAGGTGGGAGAAGATCTGCTCGATAGAATTTGTAATTCTAACTCATAACTAACTCACTGCCACTATCGAACCCGTAGGTTCATGACCGCAAGGACACAAGCTCTCCATACATCCCTATCCTTAGCCAATACCTTACAAATATTCCCCTTATAATCTACTTTTCTCAAATCATGAATACTTTTATTCTCCTACCTCATTCTTGGTCTACCAATTGGGCGTTTTCCATCCAGGTTTCCTACAAGAAGCTTCAATGTACCTATGTCATCCTCATAAGTGCACCATTTCCTGCCCATCAGAGTCTACGATACTTAACTGTTCTTATTATATCTCACTTTCTATACATGTCATGCAACTCACTATTATGAAGTTTCTCCATTCACCTGTCTGTTCATCTTTTTTTTTGGCCCACAAATTATCCTATGAACTTTATTCTCAAATAATCTAATCTCCTTTTCTCTGTTTCGCGTCCATATAATATAACTGGGAGAATGACTGTTTAATATATTTTCAGTTTAACTTTTTTGAAAGGAGTTGGGACGACAAGAGTCCCTGTAATGCATAGTAGCACGCATTTCCTGAATTGAGTCTACGTTTAATTTCTTTGTGCATTCCATTCCTATTTGTAATTATTGTTCCTAGATACTTGAAATCAGCCACTTTTTCAAAATTTAATTCATTTGCAATTACTTGCCCATTTCCATCACATAATGCTTTCTACGTGCGAACATACACGTAGATTTATTGATGTTTACTTCAAGTCCCAATTTATTAGTGCTCAATTATACTACACCATAATCATAAACTTAAAGCCTATTAATACCATTGAGTTGTAGATCTTCTTCATTCTCAAAAGTATTGATGGCATGCTCTAATACAAAATTGAATAGTAGAGGAGATAGTGCATCTCCTTGCTTTAACCCTTTGTGAATTTCAAAACTATTCGAAAACTGTTTTTGCCTGCACGCACCAAATGTTTATGCCATTTAGACCCATTCGTACAAGTAACTTTTTAGGAATTCCGAACTCCGGAAAAATACTATAGGTTATAACTTCTCCGTGTTAACTGAATCGTATGCGTTTTTTAAGACTACATATAGTTGAGGTAATGTGTCATTATGTTCCGATTTATTTTGTAAAATCTGTCTTCTACTAAAACTCTGATCTGTTGTAGACCTGTTTCTTCTAAATCTGCATTGATGATCTCCAAGAATGTCATCAATATAAGGAGTAAGTCTGCTTACTAATATATTTTTTTAGGATTTTGTACGGAGTTGAGAGTAACGAGGGGCCCTTGTAGTTGTTGCAATCCGTTTTATCTCATTTCTTATAGAGTTATACGATAATCGATTCTTTCCATTCATTTTGAACAGATTCTTTTCCCAAATAATACAGAGTAACCGATGTATCTTGTCCATCAAATGTTTCTCCCCCTGAATTTATCAGTTCTGCTGGGATCCGATCTGAACATGATGCTATATACAGCTTCACTTTTTACATCGCCATTTCAAACTCTAACGCACTTCTGTGACTAGCATTTCTGCTGTCTGTAAATTATCCTCCTCCATGTCCTGTTAAATTCACGCTTGAAAATAGTTTGTCAGAAATAATGGAAAAAGGAGTACTCGGTATGGACAATATAACAGAAATACTCATTAATTAACTGAATACTCTTAATACTTACAATAAAAAAAGAAAACCAAAAACAAAAAACAAAATTACAATGCACAAAACCACGTGGGATTATTGAGGAGAGCTTACAGTGTTTAAAATTTTTGAGGGAATATTAATGCTTATGGCAGGAAGTTAATGGCTGTTCTGCAATTATTGGCGGCGTCAATTCCGCTGTACAAATGGGAATTCCTTATTATTACAAATAGTATGTGCACTTCTGAATTACCCCTCAATAGGTATTGCCAACCTTTACGTTTCTTACATCAAATATATATGATTATATTATGATTACTAAACAAAATTAAACATTTTAAATGACATAAATATATACCCCTACGTTAAATGCACGTTCTCCGTCGTATTTAACATCTCAGTTTAAAGGTGTGTTTACACGCCCCACACCACGGTCGAGAAAGGAAATTAAACTTTGACATCGTAAGGATATGGAGAGAATTCCTTAATGGGTAATCAACTCAATCCAGGGCTTTCTCCAACATAACACAAACATTTAGGACGAAACACACCATTAACCTCACATATCCATACTAATAATGGCAAATACGATAATGATGGTTAAAGTAGATTGGCGACTGTTTGGGTGTTAGCGTTCCACGTCATTTGTCTTACGGGTGAGGAATAACATCGAAAAAATCAACCAGGAAACTTGTTCCAACCTGGGATTAATCCTGGGCCCGCTGAGTACAATGCAGCGTCGCTACCCGGAGACCATAGCTGTGATGATATTACATTTGATTGAAAAAATATGTTCTTGGAGAAATCTGTATTCAAAGTTTAATAAAAAGTTACAATGTAAGACAAGAGGTAGGCGTTGTAGGCAACTAGAGATGCAACAGTATTATTTGTTGCATTTTTATTTTACCTGCATTTATTTTTTTGCTTGACTTCCACCTCTACTGCAAGTGCATTTGCATCTGTTTTACATTTAAATTCATTACCGCATTAGCATTCGATGCTTGCAGACCAGTAAACAGAACTGAATGAGCGTAAACAAATGCGGCGGATTTTTTAAAATCCTCTCAAAATATATGCACAACTTTTGTTCTCACCTATAAATAGCAAGGTAATTTATTACATATTAGAATACTTCCGGGGTAATGGATGAGTATTTTTTAGGAAAAATTTTGGAACAAAGAGAGATGAACACACAGGTGAATGGGGAGACTTACATAACAGTGAATTACATGGTCTTTATAGGAAGCCAGATAAAATAAGAATAGTTAACTCACGTAGACTGCGATGGGCCGGTCATGTGGCACGAATGGGGAATGAAAGACGTGCATGGGAGCTACTTGTAGGATAACCAGAGGGAAAATGCCCAGTTGGTAGACGAAGAATGGGGTGGGGGAATAACATTAACCATGATTTGAGGGAAGTAGATTGTACAGGGAATTATTGGAAAACATTAATACGGGATAGCGATATATGGTGAGTTTATGTCCTGCGGCCACGGCCTCCAGGTTCGATAGTGCCAGTGAGTTAGCTAGTTAGTTAAACAAAGAGTAATATTTGTATATTAATGTTTCAAGTGTAAATTAAAATATGTATATCCATGCGTCTCAATAAGTAAACAATTTCCTATTAATTTAATGTCAAACATTCTCCCTGACTTACGTAATAACTTGGAATACATACATACATACATACATACATACATACATACATACATACATACATACATACATACATACATACATACATACATACATACATACATACATACATACATACATACAATCAGCAGGATCCCACATATACTAGAGTCCGGAAGGTAGAAATTTTAATTCCGGGAGGAGAGAGCATTTATATTTGCCTAAAGTTTCTGACGGAAACACAGCTCTCAGCCTGTAATGCAAATAAGTACAGGACTATGTTCCGACGGTAAAGATGACCGTTATGTAGAACAGACAACTCGCCTGTTGTCTAGTACTGATTGTCCAGAAAGATGTGAACTATATCCTCTTACTTTACCAAAGATCTTCTAAGGTTTGTAGTGGCATTTATAACAATTGTTAAAATATGAAGTGATTATATTTAACTCCATTTATTTCACTGCGAACTCCTGTGAAAACCAGGTGTTTATTTTTTTAGAATGCGACATTTATCACGACAGATACTTTAATGCTAAAACGGATTAAAAAGTAAGTTCAGGTAACAGGTAAATTGAAATCATTATAAGGTTACTTTTTCTCTTTCTTCTCCTCGATTTGCGGTTAGAGTTTTCACTTCCCTATTTATGTTCTAGATTTGACAAAAAAGCGCGTTTAACTTGCCCAATATTCATGTGTTTCCTTGATGTCGTGACGCAAGTTGCGTTGCAATGGATTCAAGTGCATTTATTTCAAAGTGACACGCAGTCTTCACAAACGTGTGCTTGGTTCGTGCATAATCTGCGTGTCCATCTAAAATATTTTCAAATTAGTTTTTTCTTCCTTTTAAAACCTTTTTATTCTGATATTCAGATACAAATTTAGCTCGAATTAATATAGAAAAAGTGGTCTAACAACTTCGTAAATCAATGAAAGTGTCATTCCATTTAATATAATAAAAAAAGTGAAAGTGAACAATTTTGGGAGGAGAAATTTATTAAATCATTGTATCAAGATTTTCTTATACGCTGAACACAATTAAATTGTCAGGTTGCAAGCTACGTATTTCGCCCACCATCGCCTGCTGTTATTTGCTTGATAAGGGTTTCATACTGATTATAATCTGTAGCAATAATTACTTTGAGTACAAATATGAAATTTTATACTTTTAACTATAAAGGATAATGAAGCGGAAACCGGAAACATTATAATTATAGACAATGGAGAATCTTAGGCATTTAAGAAAACTATATATAAATGGATTGCGAACAAATGTGCAAAGGTGATAACACAGCTAAAAATAACTAACACTAACTTGGTCTTGCGTAATCACAAATTGTTTTTGTTCTTTGTGTACATGTTTCGATGTGATATATTTCGCATTTCTGTTCACACACTTCGCATATGCATGACATCTTCGGGTCATGGAATGTTTTATCTCTACACATTAGGTGGTGGAATCCATGCACGCTTAATCTTGTGATGACGTGTCGTATCTGGAAATTTGCTTCTGTCCAGTTCCTATCTATCATCGCTCCGGTGCTGAAGAATTCCGGATACTTCCTCTCTTTTTCTGCGTAGTCTTTGTAGCGCATTCTCATAGGGTTCTGTGTTTGGTAGGGGGTATGATGTTTTCAAGTCCTCGATAAGGAAAGTCTAATATGTATCTCATAATACTTCGATAATATCTTGATGTTTCAAGAATTTGTACTTCTATATATATATATATATATATATATATATAGCTATAGTTTACAAATGAGGGGCTCAGTGGAATAAGGGCCCATCCCAACCAATGCTTGATTTTTAGTTATTTGCAGTTATGTATCCTATGGCCATCTTCTGTTAATCTTTAGAAGCTCATAATTCTAATCTTGCTGAAAAGAGAGTAAATGAGACTTTATGTCTAAGATGAATTTCTAACTTCTTCACGCGCGCGGGAAATAAAGGCCCATCCCAACTGCTGACACGTGACCGTATATTGTCCGCTACTCTGTAGTCCGCTTCAATACTGACTAGCATTGCCGGCAAATATCAGTAAATGCAGAATGGCTGATGCGGCAGATTCTTGTGCAAATGAAAATAGTGTAATAAAATATAAGAAAAGAAAAATAAATGTGCAAGAGTGGAATAAAACGAAGCTGAACATTTTACGCAACAGTGGAAAGGAATATATATCGGCCTGCTTCGAGAGGTGCGGACGAAATTGCTAGTTTTTTTATTAAAAGCTGTGCCACTTATTGAAGGAGGTGCTAATAAAAAGAAACTTATAATGTATATAATGATTCATGTGTTGTTCAAAACGAGAATTATACAATAATGGGACTTTGGCTGTACATGATTGATTGTGATTGGTTTGAAGAAATTGAACATAAATTTCTTGTACCAGGTCACACTTTCCTTCCCTGTGATGCTGACTTCGGTGTGATTGAAAAAGTTAATAGAAAAACACAAGTGGTTTATACACCTGGGAAGTGGGCTCACCTCATAAGAAAGAGTTGAACAAAGAAACCATTTACAGTAATTGAGATAAATGCAGAAAATTTTAAAGATTTGGGTAACTTAAATGTTCACAAAGAGAAATGTGACGCTGGACAAGCATAAGGTAGACATCAGAAAAGCACCCGAGTTTCGTTTTGTGGAAAACAGGCAAGTAATGTACGTAAAATCTAGTTTCGGTGATTTGGCTTTAGAGGAAGTAATATGTCTTAAAAAACAAAGGGAAAGGAAAGTGTCCTGTATTACGAAATGTAACATTGACAACAAAATATCCTAATGGTAGGATGATAAAGAAGGCACCATGACTCTCATGACATTTGTACCACCTGTACACCAGACATTTTAACAATAGCCTTAAATCATATGATGATGATGAAGATGATGATGATGATGATACAAATGCTACAAACGTAGAATACGTACATTAATGCAATATTCAAGTTAAAAAGTGTTACCGGTATTTAATTTGTTTATTTATGTTGTATTTTTTTATATTCTCAATTTTCTTTTTCTTTGATTAGACATATGAAACAACATAGTGATCTATACATTTGCAGACAGAAAGCTTATTTTATGTACAAGGCATGTACCAAATATTATCAATGTGTGTTCTATATATTTTACTCAATGTAGAATTTAATAAAATGCAATTTTTCTCCAAACTTAGTGCAGTTGGGATGGGCCCTTATTCCACTGAGCCCCTCAAATATTTGCAATCAATTATATTTTTTTCCTGGACTTTCTAATATTTAGAAAGATGATTATGAATAGGCAACAGTATTAAACGTAATGCAGGTATGGGAAGTGTAGAACCATAAGTTAACAAAAGAAGCGGAGGTTGAGTATTTCCTGCGCCCTTCCCTTCCTATAACTACTTTTGTTCTATAGTTTTACAGGGAGTTACAGATTGAGTTTGTATTGTTGCGCTCGAAAGGATAAAAAAATTATTTAGTTAGGCTCTCATTTATCGATATCTGTTTAGAACGTTTTCTAATATTGGAAATATGTAAGTTGGAAGTATTTTTGCAGATTTTGAAATTGCCGCACTTCAAGGCCTGAATAACATGTCGGCTTCGCCATTTATAGTAGGTTGTAGTTACTCGTATTATTTATGGTGGCGGAAAATATAATCATTAATCTTGCGTCTGGGTATACAATGAGAATATTGAAATTGGAAAGTGGTAACAGTTGATGATCAATCGATTCAGCTGAAATTGGAACAATTGTAGAAATAATAACCATTTAACGAGACAACCAAACAGCAGAAGACTTCACCAAGTATTTCCTCACAATATTCACAGAAGCTGAGTCGCTGTTTCCTCCAGATATTTGTGCTTGAAAAAATATAATTTCCTAAATAACAAGAGAAGAACGTGTGAGGCGTCTCGTAGAGCTTTGTCACTGAACTTTAACAAAGCACATCCACATTTGTAGACGCTAACATTTAAATACAAAAACTGGTACATTAATTAAGTTCAATGATACCGATAATTAAAAAGAACGCAATGAGTACTTCGAGGACCTTATTTTGCAATTTAGACAAGGGAACAGAACAGACTGCATCATGAGCTGCATATTAAGTATTAATTATTGGAATTTAATGATGTATTAAAATAACAAGAATAAGTTACTAGTACAATGTAATTTTTTACTGTTATAAGTTTTTGCTAACCGACGAATACAAACTTAATAGTACGATTATTTAAATATTATTAAAACCGTATCCATTGAGAGGACGAGACCGTAACTCTATAAATATAAATAAAATGCTTCATTGAGGAGAATAATTGCAAGCGTACAAGTAATGTATACCCTATATGGGGTAACCTCGCCGCCGCGCCGAGCGCAAATGATGCATTTGAAAGCAGACATCAAATAATACTAATTAGCTCCGCTATTGTTATGTTAGTGATTACTTTGTTATTTAAATTCTTCAGATATATTAATGCTAGCCCTAATTAAACATTTACTATCTTATAGTTTTATAATTAAAACTTAAATATTAATAAATTAAGTAGTTATATTTTCATTCGAAAGTTCATTATTTATCTTTAATGCAGAAGAAGGAAATGTACACTTCATCTTTTCATGATGTTATATTTTTCATATTTTGGCAATCTGTTTCCCACATTGTAGTAAAACGTTCTTAATACTTCTACTCACTTTGCTGATTACATTCTAGAGGTATTTGTAATGTACTTCTTCCGAAAACATAAATCAACGCCCCAATCCCCATGTTATTATAGGTTTAGTCTTAAGAATAATATGATTGTCGTGTCATTACTTACTTACTTACTCACTGGCACTATCGAACCCGTAGGTTTACGGCCGCGCGGACATAAGCTCTCCGTACATCCCTATCCTGAGCTAATGCTCTCCAATCACTCCCCGTACACACCACCTCTCTCAAATCATAGTTAATGTTATCTCCCACCTCATTCTTAGTCTACAAACTGGGCTTTTGCCCTCTGGCTTTCCTACAAGAAGCTTCCATGCAAGTCTTTCATTCCCCATACGTGCAACATGTCCTGCCCATCGCAGTCTTCGAGACTTAACTGTTCTTATTATATCTGGCTTCCTATAAAGACCACGTAGTTCATTGTTTTGTAGTCTTCTCCATTCACCTGTCTGTTCATTTCTCTTTGGTCCAAAAATATTCCTAAGTACTTTATTCTCAAATACTTGTAATCTCTTTTCCCCCTTAAAGTAAGAGTCCATGTTTCGCACCCATATAATATAACTGGTAGAATAATAGTTTTACATATTTTCAGTTTAACGTTTTTTTTAAGGAGTTGGGACATCAAGTGTCTCTGCAATGCATAATAGCACGCATTTCCAGAATTGAGTCTATGTTTAATTTCTTTGTCGTGTCATTACTTATTCTTTTTCAATTTTGAGTCTGTAAAAAATATATTGATTAAAATGTATATTGTATTCTTGTATAGACTTAAATTGTGAAAGAATTATTTAATTTCCGACTGTAATTAGCATTTAAATATAAATATGTACTGTTTTAATCTTATAGCTATTAACATTATTATTGTTATTAGTAAATATTATTGAGGAGCTGAAGCTCCTAATATCCTTCCTTCTCGATCAAGGACATTCTGGGAGTCCCTTTGAAGAAATGTTTTATTTAACTTTTAGTGCCATGATATTTTTGGTTTTCCCCGAAAACCTCTTCCAGATAATGCCCATTGAAATATTTTTAGGTCATTTTTGATGTTGCATTTTCATTACATGTCCAAACTAATTTGACTCCCTATTTTCGACCATATCTACCATATTCACCATAGCTTTCATTCCGGATTCTACGTAATCTTGATATTCCTTACCTTCTTCTCAAATAATAATTTTCAGTTACCAAAATATTTATTTTTACATTTTTTATTCATAAGCCATACTTCACCGTTGTAGCATAAAGCACTTTGAACAAATACATTCTAAGTGCCTTTTTTGTCATACCTTCTCCATTATTATCGTTCTAATTGATATAAAAACATTACTACGTGCATAATTAGTCATTCATGTCCAGGCATCACAACAGATAGAAGCTCATAACTAATGTAACATCACAAACTAATATACAGTCACAAAAACATCCATTCATATTGAAACTCCAGTAAACTTTATATACTGCAGAAATAATTAGGAATACTGGTGCCCACCTTGGCGAGTAGAATATCCCTTGCCTCTTAAGTGGGCAATGATTTAATTTTCTCAGTATCAGTCCGCTCTAGGACATGAATTCGTTCTTGTAAAAGTTATTTATCCATCCTTAGTAATTCTGCCCGAGGGCAGGTCTTTCACTACAATCATAGCATTTTCATGCTATGCTTTGCAGGTTTACTAGAGAATTATAGGTATGGTAGCCTCCCGTTGCTTTCAACACCGGTGAAGGATGATTGTGATAAAAACAAGGCTGATATGATGGTGGCCGGATGATTTTCAGGCACCGTTGAGCCCTACGATTCCTGATATTTGTATTACAGGTGAGGAAAAACCTCGAAACACCTCACCCAGGAGCATTTTTCGACCGGGAATCGAACCCAGGCCCGCTGCGTGACAAGGCACCTCGAGACTACAGCGGTGAACAAGTTTTTATTTATTCTCCATGGCTTACTGCACACTCTTGTTTTTGTTTAAATACCGTGCCTACCACAATCATTTAGGAACATTTTTTGCTGGATAAAAGATGAATCAAAACAATACTAACAGTTTGCTTCATAATGTTTAAAGCGAGAACCCATATCTGAAAATGAGCAAGTTTGTGTTCTATAGTACGTCAACGTTTTTTTTTTAGATTGCTCTATTTTATTTGGAGTAGTTTATGCAACACCATAAGTTGTATGTAATGTACTGGAATATTTAGCATGCAAGCCTTAGACAATATCCGATAAGAACTGCTACGAAGACGAACGCTGTAGAATTAAATTCCAGGTAGACAATGTTCAATGTTTCAGTAATTAAGTCATGATCTTCATCTTGATTTGATGAAGTTTTCTTGATGAAGTATGGAATGTACTATCATGAGCAATATCCGAAGCGTTATTATACTTCGACGTCACACAGTGCTCAAACCATGAATTTAAGACACGAGTTTCCTCTTGAAATATGATCCATTTGCCATCCCGCACAACTCGCTAAACAATATCACAGCGTTTATTAACTGCTGTGTATATTATATGGTATTTTTATTGTAATTATACCTATTTTTTTCGTTTTACAAGCTCGTGAAACATGACATAGCTCTGTTCGCAACTATAGGATAACCGCGATGGCACTTTAAAATAATTAATTAATCAAATTACTTAGTAACTGGCAAACAAATGAACGATATTTTAAACTGCTAAGTATAACAGGTGAAAATGTTCACAAATAATGCGTGAAATAAAATAAAGCTGCGTAACGTATATAACAGTTCCAATCAAAACTGCTTTATTGCAAAATAGACACAGGTAACCACATTGTGAATACATACCACATATACTATTTTCCACAGATGGGACGCATATTTTGTGTGTTAATTTAATTAAAAGCATTGGTCATTTACTGACCAAACAAGGCTGTATTTTATTTCAGTGAACGAAACGCACATCTCGAGTTCATAAAATGTATTATATTACTTTCTGTGGTAAGATCATAACCACAATTGTAATTTAAACTTCATTATTTTAATCTGTCAAATTTAACGAGTTTTTATATTAAAAAGACCTGTAGGGAAAGAGCATGTGGATTATGTCTGATCACTATGATGCTCTAACTGTCGAGCAATAAATGTGATTTTTATTCCACTGTTAGACACTCTTCCAAATGATTGTAATCTATATGAATCTGGTGTTCAACTATGAAAATAGTAGTAACATTACAGTAATTTGGTTTTTATAATATCTCATCGAGTTATCAGAACAAAATTACAACTTATCGTTGTGCTCTGTTTTATACCATAGCTACAAATGAATTTTCAGCACTTATCCACGAAAACACAGAATAATCCTATAACAGTTGAATTGAATAAGTGATGAGATATTAGTACAAAAATCTAAACGTAATTTCAATATTCTCCACATATCTTGATATTCATTCATAGTGTTCTGCTCAAGAGCAGGTCTTTCACTGCAAACTCAGCATTCTACAATCTTTCCTTAACTCAGCTTTCCTTTTTGTATCTGCATACAAACCATTTATTTTAATATTGTCTATCATCTGATGTCTTTTTCTGCCTCTAACTTTCTTTCCGTTGACCATTCCATCTAGGGTATCCTTCAGCAGGCAGTTTCGTCTTAGCCAGTGGCCAATCCAATTAATTTTCCTCTTCTTTATGAGTTCCAGCATTGTTCTTCTTTCACCCAATCTGCCTAGCACATATTTATTTCTTAATTTGTCTGTCCATTTTATACGTTCCATTCTTCTCCATATCCACATCTCAAAAGCTTCCAGTCGCTTTTCATCATTCCGTCGTAATTTGAAAGTCTCTGCACAATACAATGCTACACTCCACAAAAACACTTCACTAGCCTCTTCCGTAGTTCTTTTGCCAACGGTCCGCAGAAAATACTTCTCTTCCTGTTGAAAGCTTCTTTTATCATTGCCATCCTCTGCTTTACTTCTTGAACGCAGCTCATGTTACTAATAATACAACCCAAATATTTGAAACTGTCCACTTGGTCGATGGCCTCATCTTGAATCCTCATGTTTATTTTCCTTGGTTTCCATCCTATAATCATGGCATTCGTCTTATTTATATTTACCTTCATCCCATAATCCTCGCACTTATCATTTAGTTCCATCAGTATACAAATATAACCTACATAATAAAAATATTAAAAGGATGGAATTAAAACAGAGAGCAAGCATCTGCATAAAATAGCATATTAAATAAATCACTTTTTCTGGAGTGTTTAAAATCACTTATTCATGCTAACAGACCAATCGTGACACAATGACTGAGCTGCTACTCCTGGAAATTATTAGAATGTTCTGAAGAGACATTCGAGTCGGTCTATTCTATTTAATTTTCCCTTTTCCTGGGAAATGCATATTGTTGAGGTATCGTAAAGTTGTAGCTTGGCTAATATTATTTTTTTGTTATAACTTGACCATTATGTAACAAACTTATTGTATTACAGAACTTGCAAGTTCATTGTCACTTTCTTCAAAGCTCTCCATTGATTTCTATACTCAGCGAACTAATCCACCTCACATCTCTAATTTTCTAAGATCCATGTCAATATTATACCGTATTTTATATGTTTGTACATTTTTTGTTTTCTTTGTAAAATTCTTCTTTCGATTCAAGGTTAGGCTATAAAGCCCGTTCAGATGCAAATATTTCTTTCCAGGTATTCCTACTGAACATCGGCCTCCTGGTGTATATTGAATTGGTTGTTCTGTAATTAAATTATCAAACATCCTTTCCCTATGCTCAAACCACTACAATTTCGTTTTATGTAAAATCTCCTATAATTTATATATATATGTAAAATCCCTTGTGTGTTGGTATGTTGTGAATTATCTTTTAATATATATATATATATATGTATATAACCTACTGTATAGCTGAAGAATTGGATCTAGGATGCTCCTTTTGGAAAGTCATTGGAAGAACCAATTTTCATTGGCATATGAAACTAAAATTTACCGATTTATTCACAACTAAGGAATTAATTTGTATGTTAAATACTTTCCGTGCATCAATATTCTTAGATAAGCGAGAAAATGGCAAAAAGGAGAGATTGTAAATTGATCAGGGACTTCCCCGTTTATATAACCCAAGCGTCGCTATCTGAATCAACTCGTTTTGCAACTCTCTATGTAATTTCTAGGATCGACGATTGATTACTGGTTAAATTTTCATTATATAGGAAAACTGTGGTGAATTCACAAATAGGTTCTCAGCATGAGAAACTTGATAAATTGCAGAGGAAAACCATCCCGTTATTATAGAGTACAGCCATTATTCGCAACAAATTGATTGTTTTGTCCTTATTAAACAGTTTTGCATTGTAATTAGACTTTTTATCACTAGAGTCGATCACACACGATGATAAAATAATTACTGTTGTTAATTATTATTGGAGATTCAATTGGAAACATGGTGTCACCTAGGTGTGTCATCCAACTCCATACTGAGTGTCCGTGTACATAAATATGATAATTTCTCTGGAGTATAACTGATTCAATATTTATCCTGCTGCTACATGCAGAATTATATGTACGTACATTAACTATGAAGGAAATAATACAAGCACCATGAATTGATGGAATTTAAGTGCAATTAATCTAGTTTGATTCAATTAAATTGTTAAATATGTATTCAAAATATAAAACAATAGCATGAAATTATAAAAGGTAATATCCGCAAAGTTTAGTTCCTAAACGTTTTTAAAATTGCTGCAAGTATTTGGGAACTAGTTTCCTTGGCTTCTGATTTAGTTGATATTATCCTATATAGAGGGTTGTATATATTAGGTGCGTTCTCATTTAAAATAATGTTATTGTCCATTATTTTTAAATTAATGTGTCTTCCCGTGTGTTTACGCTAAGTTACCTTTACAGTACTATGCGGGTGATATATCTACTTTCAATAAGATGTGCTGCTTCAGTACAAGTTTTGAGTAACTGGATGTTACTTTTTGAATGTTTAAAATGTGTAAAATAATCCTTAATATTTTTGCCAAACATTTCTACTGATTCTGCCAATTAAGAATTTACTGCAATCACAATGAGTTAATTAAACTCTCTGGTACCACATGACTCTAGGATGGACACAGCCACTAACAGAAATGAGTAACAATCACTTTTTCTAGGAACAAAGGCGGCCATCATGCAAGGTCGACAACTCACTGACATTTGTGCCGATGGCTATAAATGTGTGAACATTAATTCCCTACAACCTCAAAGGCCTGTACTGGGATTATTGTATCTATATTATTTAGAATATATACTCGTACACGTGAGATCTGTAAATGTTCTTTGTCACGTATACAGTTTAGTTCTTAATGTCTCATTCTATTAAATTATCTTTTCACTTTAGTCCAGCAGTAAAATTTTATAATCACCCTGTTGCGCATATGCCAACTAATTTGATTGTTGTAACGTTTGTCGATATAAGTACTGAATCATGCGACATGATGTCACCGAAATGTTGTATCAGTTTCTTACCGGATTTCGCTACTTATACTACTTCGTGCTACGTATTTCTTACGAAGCTGAATGGGCAATGGGTTTTAGTTCAATTACAGTGTTGATGAAATATTTAACAAGCAGTGCGGCTCCTCTCTTAACTACAAAGAGGTTCACCAAGACTATTGAGCGATTCCACGAAAATGTCATACCAAAGTGAAAATTTTGAAACTGACGCAGGAATAAATCTGTTGATGTAATATATATCT
This sequence comes from Diploptera punctata, assembly GCA_030220185.1. Taxonomy (NCBI): domain Eukaryota; kingdom Metazoa; phylum Arthropoda; class Insecta; order Blattodea; family Blaberidae; genus Diploptera; species Diploptera punctata. Next base: position 2,538,259 of record JASPKZ010007288.1, on the reverse strand, counting down.
GTAAATATCAAATTTTATAATTCTATAAGAAAATGTTTCAAATGTGCATTATTTGAATCTAATAATAGCGGTAGAACTTGTCATTCCAAACCTGAACTGTCATAGCCAAACCTGAAAAAAGACGCAAAATTTTACCAATTTCTTGGTTAATGATTAGGTCGTAAGAAATTCGGTTTTATTTCACAAAATTATTTGGTTAATCCGTACTTTGGTCCTCCTTGGTCGTAAATTAAACAATATTAATTGGATTCATATATTCTATATCCCTTATAATGTGTCCTATAGTTGTTAACTGTTAAGTTATGATTAGTCAGTCACAGACAAACGGATAAAAAAGTTAGTATCACACTACCATAATAATTGATGGATTTTAAAATTCATCTTGGATTCTGTGTTGATCGGCCTTCAATCAAACTAACAGAATAGTATAGATGACATTTTCTGGTAAAGTCAATTATGTGGTTTGTTGCTAGTCCTGGCTGTGACTGAAGGGACTTTTTTGTACCTATCACTTATATTGCTAATACGCCATAAACGCAGTCAGTTGCTGCCTGGACTCCGCTGTGTATTAACATAAACATGGTTTAGGAAATCTGGTAGACTGTTGGGCTCAGCTGTTTCATTAAATAATTACTGGGCCTTCTTCTGTGACAATTTGAGCTAAAAGGCAGCCAGCGGAAGGATTTAAATGTAGAGTAATTACATGAAAATATCATACCGAAGTGAAAATTTTGAAATTGGCGCAGGAGTGTTTTTTCGATGAGATATTTTTTGCAGATGAAATATTCCGATTATAGAAGTTAATTTTTGAAATACGGATTATACTTACTCATTTACTCACTGGCACTATCGAAACCGTAGGTTCATGGCCGCGCGGACATAAGTTCTCCATACATCCCTATCCTGAGCTAATGCTTTCCAATCATTCCCTGTATAATCTACTTCCCTCAAATCATAGTTAATGTTATTCTCCCACCTCATTCTTGGTCTACCAACTGGGCGTTTTCCCTCTGGCTTTCCATGAACGTCTTTCATTCCCCATACGTTCAACATGTCCTGCCCATCGCAGTCTACGAGACTTAACTGTTCTTATTATATCTGGCTTCCCCTAAAGACCATGTAGTTCATTGTTATGTAGTCTTCTCCATTCACCTGTCTGTTCATTTCTCTTTCGTCCATAAATGATCCCAAATACTTTGTTCTCAAATACTAGTAATCTCCTTTCTTCCCTTATCTAAATTAATACTAGAACATGATATATTCCGAAACCTGAAAACACATGCAAAATTAAACGAAATTTTGTTTTACGATTACACTGTATAAATTTGTTTTGTTTCACCGACTCTTTTGTTATACCATATTTTGGTCCTTCCTGATTATAAATGTAATACTAATAATTGTATTATAATATTCTAGATAATTAAAATGCGCCCTATAATTATTAAGGGTAAGCTACAGTCAGTCACATAAAACATACAAAAATTATTCTACACAATACGATAATTGATGGATCCAAATTTCTTCTGGGATTCTATGTTATCGGCACATAACTAACAAATAAGTATTAACGACATTGTCTTGTAAAGTAATTACGTTAATTATATTAATTACATTTTTATATTTGTATTAATGGCATTTAAATAATTTTTCATTATGCGATTCTTCAATATGTATATTATTAAGTCAGTGGAATTAGAAGCAGGTGCGCTGTTCATATGTGTTTAGAAAATGTGTATGTGGAAGGCCTTGAGCCTGAAAGTTTCACGCGTAAGTTTGTTCTTTGACATGACATGTGTGCCGTATTATCGGGGATTCACAGTGCGATGTTGCCACATTGAAACAGAGTCATGCTTGTTAACACATTGGTGACGGGCCACGGAGATCTCCGTGTTTAAATGGCCAGCGCTAGACGACGGGCCACGGAGATTTCCGTGTTTACGTTTTCTATGGTATTTCAGCCTCTTCGCTTTTGAAGGAGCGTGCAATTTTGTTTTTTCTCATTGTGAAATAAACTATAGTTGTTTTTGTACCCTCTCTTCTCTTTTATGAAATTGCCAACTTTACAGAAAGAGTTGTTTACAATTTTAAGACAGATGGCTGGTGAAATATGGAATTTTAGTGCCGATAGTTAGGCGATTACGGGATACGTATGTAACCTGTAAATATATGTTGCAGAGGGGAAAAATTAAAGAAACACTATTTTGCGTTCTGGAGCCGAATTTATATCTGTGGCGTCATGTGTACCAGGATAATTATTATAAGTGTGGCTGAAGCTGAAAATTTGCTCGAAAGAAAGACGAGAGTTTCTGAAGCAATAAAGATTAACAGAGGGCTTCCAAAATCATTTGTGGAAGCAGGAAATAAACTCAAACCAGGAGAATGTGTGTTTGAAGTAAGGGGGACCTTTTGCTACAAACATCGAAAGATAAAAGAGACGTAAGAATGGTTAGCACATTGCATCAGGTAACACGGGAGTGGAAGGGGTAAAAGTTGTAAAATGCCATATTGAATACTTCAAAATAACAAGTATGTGAAGGCTGTAGACAGGGCTGACCAGTACACTATCATATTACTCCCTCCTTAGAAAAACAGTGAAATGAAGCAAGAAAGTTGTATTGTGGCTTGTCCATTGTGCACTCTTTAATGCTTTTTGGGTCTATAAATTTCAAAATCCTAACAACAATATGTCAAACAGAAGTTTTAGCTTGAAACAGCCTCTTGTTTGGCAGTCGTGAAATTAGGAACAGATGACAGGGAAGAGGAGGGAAGATAGAGTGAAAAGGACACCATGTCAAGACCCACCAAGAAGGCTGAGACATATAGAAACATAAATTAACACCAACTGTGTCTGAAAAAAAAAACCTTCCAAACCTTGCCACGTTTTTAGTGAACACAAGAAAAGAAACTCGCTACATATGCTCTTTTGACCTGTGCTTTACATAAAGGGAAATGTTTATAACGCTATCAAACCCTCAATTTCTACTAGAAGGTCTAATGAGAACACTAACAAAGATTACTTATGCAATATTGTTATTGACTGTAATATATTGATGTAAAAATCACACTATGCTAGCGCGGTTTAAAATTTAAAAGTACACGCTACTGACAGAAATGTCCGGTCCAGCAGCGGTGGATGGAACGCACAGCAGTCGGTCACCAATGTGTTAATTGCAAAAACAGTTTTAATCATATGAACTTCTTGTATAAAAAATACAATTGGCGTGATGAAGTATGTATAATCTGTAGTGTAAAATAAAATTATTATTGGGTGTAACGTTGTTATTGGAAACCAACAGTGAAAATATGTATGACAACTCTGTACTATGTGCACCTGCTGCAAACAGACAAACATAAAGTAAGATTTCGCGCGTTGTAAGAGATTTCTTTCGATTGTTTAGTTTAAAAATAAAACTCATGTCAGCAAAATAATTTGTAATCAGTTGCTTTGAAAGAATTATAACAGAATTTTCCATTTTCAATACAAATTTCAATAATTTGTATACTGTACTTTTTCGTTAATTTTTTTTTTGTCTTTATAGTTGAGACGCGTGAAAGTTAATTTTAGTGATCTGGAACGAACAATGCAAATTCCATATCGGCATTTTTATTTATTTTAATGGTTCGATCCATTAACAGTATCAGATAAATTTTAATCACTTAATATGGTTGTAATAAAATTATACCCATATTAGGCACATTTAACTATAGAGAAGGCCCTACGTTGTTGAAAAGTTAGTATTTTCTTTATTTTGTGAAATTTAAAATGATACTTGGTAACCAAGTTAAATAAATTACACTATATATTTAATATTTTTACAGCTATCAAATTGTACATTTCCCATACATTATAAAAGGAGTGAAGTTCTTTATTCATCTACATATTATCGCTTTTTATATATTATCCATCCATAGTAATTTTATCCGAGGGCAGGTCTTTCACTGCAATCATAGCATTTTCACGCAATGCTTGCAGCTTTACTAGGGAACTGTAGGTGTGATAGCTTCCCGTTGCTTTCCACACCGGTGAAGGATGATGATGATGATGATGATGATGATGGCCATATGGTTTCGGGGACCGTTTGGGCCTTAAAGATTGCTTGGCATTTATCTTACAGGTGAGGAAAAAACCCGATAAAAATCTCACCCAGAAATACTGTCCCGACCGGGGATCGAACCCGGGCCCGTTGCGTGACAAGGCAGCACGCTACCTCGAGACCACAGCGGTGGACTTATCTATTATAATTTTATATTATTTTTAATATTTGTATAATATTTGCAGCTCCAGAATATAAAAGTCAAAATAAAATTAAGATATGTCACTCAGTCATAGAATGTAGTCAGTCAGTCACACATCATATATTAGGTTATAACTCTTGTCTTAATTGCGATTTTTGTTTCCTTTTTTATTGAGAATGTAACTTGAAATGTGTCCTCCAAACGGTATTTTGGAAAATTGAATTAGGAATCACACTTCAGAGCATGATGCAGATGAACATGTTAAGCTGCATGATGATTTGGCATTTATATCAGTCAGTCACACACATTTTGATAGATAATAAATAGCACTGTTCTTCTTCAGAAGTTGTATATTTAAGTACAGTCTTAACCACACACTATTCCTCTATCATATCACGTAGATAACACCCCTAATTTCAATCAATTGTAATATTTATGCAACCATTTTGCTGCAAAAGTGTAATGTGAATGTCAGTCAGTCACATATGTAATTACTCTATTGTATTTATATTAATTCAATACGATTCAAGTACTGAGTGAATTGGATCGTTTGAAATCCATATTCATTACCTCTCGATGTCAAATCCAAAACTCTTAAAGATTGTATCCTGTTTTTTCTGAATGTTCAAGGAAAATGCTGAGTTAGAATGTCTGTACCATTTCAGTCATATTCACCATTTTATAGTATCATAATTACATAAATAGATGCTGAGTGACATAGATTTTAATATAAAAGTAAGAAGCATAGTAATTTCAAAATCAGACTACATGAACGCCATTGGAATAACAAACACATTTCTCTCCATAACAGCACTCAGAACACTGGACTTTTGGATTGACTCGTTAGTTTCAGCCAGAATTCTAACAACGCTGGTTGCTACACGAGCGCCAAGAAACGTGAAAATCGGTGCGCTACGTTTTCGCCAACGGTCTTTATAAATGCCAAGAGGAACAGTACTGAAGCGACAAAAATATAATTGAAACGCCAGCGTAAAATAACCCATTAAATATGAAATTACCGGAAATATATATTTAAAATTGGAAACCGCGCTTATTTACAGAGTTGGTAGTTGTGATTTAGCACTCATTGACAGCGCGTTCAATTAATGAATCAATAGGCACTGCAATGTGTCTCAGTTTTGATAACTTACGTTTGAGGTGGAGATCAATATTACGGCTATAAACAAAAATATGCTTTGCCCTGTGCATGTTGCAGTTATCGAAAAATACATATTAAATATTATGGAGATGTATATACGGTTGTTCTCCTTATATTTTAACTACGGCGTTTCCGCAAAATAATGTTCATGCTAATGTAATTTTCTCATTGATGCTTAAATAATCTGTTCTTACAAAATTGACATTATAATCTGCTATTTTTTCCTTTACTTCTCGTGACTCCTACAAACTGATTTCAGGGGGTTTATTAAACGAAAATGTACCTTGGAGCTTCTAAAGCTTGTCTGATCGAGATTTTCGCCGGAACAAACATTTTGCTCATTCAAACTACCTGTGTAGTTAAGGAACTTGCTGAACTAATTTCAAATACACTGTTCGTCATTACAAACCTCTTCACTATTTTTTACGGAATGAATTTTCTTGTGGGTTCAGTGGATCATCGTACATGTAGGACGCGGCGCCACTGCTTTCACGATATGAATTGAAATTCAAAGAAAACAATACATTACTTTCCTATACCTGGAATCAGCAGAAGAACTGACCGTAGTGTGATGTATACTCATTAATCTTAGAGGAAGAAATATTGCTTAAAAAAAAGGAAAGCAGATTTAATGTTTTACGAGATCCGTTGCAATCCATCATAAATCTATCTTCAAAGCTATCAAACTTTTTATAAAACAAGGAAAGAATTTGTTTTCCAGTAGTTATAAATATTGTAAAGTTATAAGATATAAAAATCTAATTTAGTTTCGGCGACGAAATAAAAGGGAAGAGGCTATCAAACTTTACATGCTGTAAAATAACTATTATATAATAAAGATAGAATCAATTTTCAAGGGAATAAGTGAAAATAAAAATAAATAAAAAATAAAGTTCCGCTAAAAGAAATGATTTTCAATAGAAATTCTTATTACATTATTCTATTAATATTATTATTACTATGTTATTATTACCATATTATTATTGATAATATATTTTATTTCATGCCTTTCGGGACATGGGTACTCTTCTAGTTGGAAGTTTCTTAACCTGAATAATTTAGTTACTTTATTTTCTTATAGATGTCAGCGAAGAACATATGGTTTGTACATTCCCTCGAAGAGATATCGATTAGGAAACTAAGTTTTATTAGGATGCATGAAGGTTAGTTAAATTTTCCACAGGGGCCTATTTATTCAGGCTTGAGGTTCTTTTACGAGCACGAAAATCTTAAGATTCGCATGGCACTGCTTAAAGTACTTCCCGGAGGACTTGTTTCTTGGATTTTTCAACTCAAAAAATATTTCCATCTTGGCCGAATTTGAACCCGTGACCCTCAAGTTTAAAGGGAAGGAGTATAACCACTAGACCATAACGAAAAACATTACTATATTATTAGTCTAATATTTATTACTATTATTATTATTATTATTATTATTATTATTATTATTTAAATAAAAATAAAACTTAGTTTTACTTGATTTTCATATGTATTAAGATATAATGCAATGACAGCTGTTTCGGTACACTGTACCTTCTTCAGACATATTAACAAATTTATTATTATTATTATTATTGGAGTAAAAAGACAGAAGTTAAAAGATAATGGATGCTCATTTGTTGGTGTGGTCCAGAACTGTAATAGTCTGTAGGACCTAAGAAGATAGTGATTATAATAATAATTATGATTATTACAGTTATGGAATAAAACTATGTCATATGCAACCTGTTGTTTAATAGAGCATTCAAGTCGATGAGAATCAATTCTCAGTATTCGGATTAGTAATCCAATTCCCTATATAAGACTTCAACCACCCTACTTTCACCATGGCAATCAATGGCCTTGTATCATTGGGGTTCGGTAAGGAGTTTCAAAATTTTAAAATGTCTAATGTAATTCATTACGGTAAAACGGACATGCCCATCTCTCTTTTAAGTGATTTTTTCATAGATCAGTCTCTACATTGTTGAACGTTCCTCCGTTGTCATTCTTTATGGCAACGAATTTTAGTTTCATTGACATAATGCTTAGCCCTACTTTGTTGGCGAGCGGTTTAAGGTATCATACTTTCGTGGTGAGCTACGGGACTTGTGCTGGTTCAGGTCTCTAGGAAGAAGAAAATATGTTATGTTATTTCGGCCAGCATGGGACAGGTTCCCACGCAACATAGTGAAGAATTTGTGTAGCTACAATATTGTGGCTTCAGGCACGACTTACAACATGTCACACGTATACTCTCTGAATAATCTTCTGCTCTGTGAATGTGAGGCCAGCAGACGGCTGGTAAGCCAAGGAGCTTTTAGTCCTCTCGCACTATGGAGCATTAATAGTAGTAATGTTTGGCCATGCTAAGGGTTATATGAGGGGGATCCTAGATATGGTGCGGATATTCCAACAATACTCATTCGTGAATGAATAAATAGCCTGTATAATTATTATGGCTACTACGTAATTACAAAAAAAAATACTTAGCTTAAATACAATTTTTAATGCAAAATAGTAATGCATTAAATTGTCTCGGTTTCTTGACATCCATGTATCAGTACAGACTGTAGAAAGCACGTACGAATTGTTTCCCGTGCGTTTCGTTAGTAAATAATTGTGTATTTCATTTTACTCTATTGTCTAATGAAGCCCCGTTACTTGTATTTAGTTGTTAAGTTGTTTGTTCACATTAGGTGAGCAGACGTCTCTGAGCGCCACAACTTGAAATATATATTGCACTATCCCAGTATCATTATTGATGAATGGAATGAAGTCGACACTAGAGCGTTTTGTGAGTTGTAGGTCGTCTTCTGCGTCCACCAGGTTCTTTTCTCATGACTCATATTTCCATTTTGTGTTAGGCCGTTCCCGCGAGGAAGGACTACAACCCTCCCGTTGGCCCTTCTGCCCTTTTTTATTGATTAGACTAGGATTTATGAGCCAACACCCTTGTGGACCCCACTAGATCACATATTTTCAACACCAGGGGATGCCAAACAAACTATTTTTTAACATGAGATGAGGTGAAGGGTTATATTAAATGACATGAAGGGGAGAGAAATTAGAATGGAGAGTGTTGGCAGGATTAAATTCGGGAACCACGAACAATTCCAGTATGACCTACCACCAATACCGCTCTGGAACCGTCAGTTTTCAAATTTGGGATCCCAGGCGGGGTAGCCATTCGCGCTAGCTAAGCGTATACCGATACGACTTAATTATTATATTTATTACCTGGATGACTGCTATCATTCGTAACTTGATGACTGGAAGAGACGCAACATATCGGAAATATAGATTCGACAAAACTGACAGAAATCTAAATTACCATAAACAGTTACGTAACAAGACTGATCAAACCATCAGAAACGCCAAACTTAGACATCTATACAGCCTTACTGAACCAAATAGCAGTAACCCTGAAATATGGAAAAATCTGAATAAAATGGATGTAGGAAGGAAAGATACTCAGGTAGATAAACTACCTGTTTCCCTGGACAAATTCAATAACCATTTAACAAGCATATTTCTTACTCCTAAAGACAAAACATAGACAACATGTGAATTGCTACTGGCAAATCCACAACACACAACATTTCCATCTCTCGTATCTTACAGAAAGTGAAGTAAAGAAAACTTCCAAACGAATAAAAACAGAAGCAGAATGTACCGACCATATAGATATCACTCCTCTTAACAAAAAGTAATTGATGATATACTACCTACCATACCTCATGTTTTTAACTCCTCACTACAAACCTCTACGTTTCCCACATTATGGACGCAAGCACTTGTAGTTCACTCCCGGAAGTTAAAACACCCTTACCTCCTAACGATTTTCGACCCAATAGCATTTTACCTACCCTTTCAAAAGCTTTGGAACGATTAGTCCGTAATCAACTGACTGACTACCTAACTGAGTAAGACCTTTTAGATCAATATAAATCAGGCTTCAGAACAGGAAACAATATAAATACAGGTCTATTAAACATATGTGAAGACTTACGCAAGTATCTGATAATCGAAAACTTACTATTCTTACACTACTTGATTTTAGTAAAGCATTTGACACGGTAGATTTGAAGTTATTGTTGCTTAAACTGAAAATTATTATCTCATTTTCCGACAGTGTAACGCAATGGTTCATCTCTTACCTTCATCAGCGCTAGAAATCCGTTGTAGCAAATTCTACATTATGTTCTTCATGGACCTACCGGGTTCGCCCCATTGCGTTTTTCAAAATATATAAATGACATATCTGACTCTCTAAAACATTGCAAACATCATTTATTCGCAGACGATATGCAGATCTATATTCACGCAGATAAATATTATTTAAATAGTACGGTAAACAAATTTAATGAGGACCTTGACTCCCTAACGGCATGGATAGAGAAACATGGACTTCAATTAAATTCTAGACAGTTAAGCAATCATTGTGGGTCATCAGAGAATATTAGGGTCAATTAACACAAATACAGTATTACATGTGTCAATTAATGGGTTTCTAACCCCGGGCCCGGGTTGGATTCCCGGTCGGGAGAGAACCTGAATGAGGTTTTCGTCGGGGTTTTTCCTCACCTGTAAGACAAATGTCAACGAAGCTTAGGGCCCAACGGTCCCCGAAAATCATCCGGCCATCATCATCATCATCATTATCATTTAATCATCATCCTTCACCGGTGAGGAAAGCAACGGGAAGCTACCACACTTATAAATCCCTTGTAAAGCTGCAAAACATAGCATGACCATACTATGATTGCAGTGAAAGATCTGCCCTCGGGCAGAATTATTATAGATGGATGGAAACAAATAAACAACATTTACAAAACAATCTTCTCAATAATACACTTATTAAATCTGATAAGAAATTTACTTATATTTGCTTTCAGGAATATGTTATTAGAAACACTTGCTGTGCCCCATTTTGATTATTGTGATACTCTTTTTACTGACATAAATACTGCTCTTACCCAAAGACTTTAACGTATTCATAATTCTTGCACACGTTTTATTTGTGGTACTCGCAGATTGGAACAACTGCCATGGTTCGTCTACAAGATCGTAGAACCTACCATTCCCTATCTCTTCTCTATAAACTATTATACACATCATTAACTTATTATTTATCACACCGCTTCACTAGACTACCTGATACACATAAATTAGATACCCGATCCCATCAGCACATTGTCCTTTATATCCCTCCTCATTACACTACCTATTACACTAAATATTTTACAGTTTCTCTTGGTAGAACTTGGAATTCTCTTCTATCCTATATCGGAGACTGCCAAACGTTAACATCTTTCAGAAACAAATTGAAAATAAAATTATTAACAGAAACATCTCACTAATATTACTTTTTTAACAATTGATAATTTATTGTTCTCATTACTTAATAAAAATAGTAATATGACTTGTTAATATATTTACCTAATGTCTTATATATAAGCGATATATTGATTCATTAGAGTTTATTACTTTCTTTTATGTTTACTTTTCTTTTTATGTTTAGTACATTCGAGCTGTTATTCCTTTGAGTATACATTATTCCATTAGTCGATTTTAATTGTATTTAATTTTATTGTATTATTAGACATTATGTTCATTATTGTTTGTTTGACAAGATAATTAATTGTTTAATACGTACTATTAATGTATTTTTATTGTATTTGAATATAACATATGCTTGTCCTGGTGATTAGTAGAGAAGGCCACATGGCCTTAACTCCACAAGTCTAAATAAAACCATTCTATTATATAATATTTTGTTACAACATTAGATAGGTGTCTCACTTAATGCGTAGTATATTACAAGAAAGAACAGCCTATTGTTTCATTATTCAGATAGACAAAGTGGAGAAGTAAAGAGATACTTAACTGAAAAAAAATCAATTTATTAGACTAATATCTTAACGTGTATTATTTTCATCAGTCAATGATTATTATTACCCTACATATTTGAACATTTTCGCTTTTTTATACGAAATACAGCGTATAAATAGATAGCATAATGTTTGAAATTATTACACGCCAGATAATATGTAATAATACAGATATTTGGCGGTACCACGGAAGTTGACTTAATATTTATAAAACAACCGAATATCGGAACTACAAAGTAGCCCATTAAACTGGAGTGGAAGCGTGAAATAAAATTATCCAAACATTGAGGATATTCGTAAAAGGGTCCCAAGATATTTGCATCACATGGACATCAAAAGTGACCGAAAACAGTAAAGGACAATTTAGATGCAATGTTATAATAAGAATGGTTCATATAAATAAGGAAGTGACAATAAGCGTCAATGGAAATAAACAGTAATGCAGAAAATCCAGAAATAACAGTATTTTTTCATAAAGATAAAAAGCGAGATAGATAATCCATTTTAAACAGTAAGATTGCTTGAAGATAAAGAATTAAATATAATGTTCGAAACAATAAACGTCCATAAAAGTAACAGTGAAATAGAAACATTAGTTAAGAATATACTTTCACTGAAATTAACAAATTTATTTATAAAGCCCATAATAAAAAAAAAGAAAAAAACAATCCTTCATAAAGACAAATATTATATAAAATGTAATTAAAGACCTGCTTTTAAAAAATAAACAGAGAAGCAAAATATTTGTGAATATGTGAAAGGTTAATTTTGATTACTGGTTTTGTACTCCAATTTGTTCATCATCTTGAGAGCTTTTAGCAAGTTGGTATATTCTCTTCCATTGTCAGATTTGGCTTGTCCATTGCAACTTACGAGACTTTTTTTTGATACATTAAATACTCGTTTCATATTAATTTAAATGCAAATGTATTATAATATTATTTTCTTCATGTGAATTTATTAGAATTCAGATTCAAAATTAATTAACTATTATATTTATATTAATCAATATTCTTCTCCCTCATCTTAATTTAACCTCTCAAACTATAGGTACTTTTACATGTCGTCCGGGCCTTACAGTGATATGTCGGGAGAGGAATATGAAACTGTGAATCATACACATGTATTTAAACTCACGAGGATATGAGGGCTTCCCAGAATCAGTGAACAGCTCTATTTCTGGGCCTTCTCCAAGACAACACAACATAAGACGAAAACACATTTCACACACATTCAACTAAACATAGTGAAAATGACAATGATGATCATGATGGTCAGATAGTTTCGGGGATCATTGGGACACTAAAGTTTCCTGGAATTTGTCTTAAAGGTGCGGAAAAACCCCGAAAGAAACCATCACTCTGGAAACTAGTCCCGACTGGGGATCGAACACGGACTCGTTGCGTACGAGGAGGCGAAGATACTATAAATATAAATTAATTATAAATAAATTAATATTTGTATGCATATTAACTCATTTAAGACATTTTTATTTTATAGGCGCTTTAATTTTCCAAGTCCTGCCAAAAAATTTGAAGACTAAAGTTTAATAATAATAATAATAATAATAATAATAATAATAATAATAATAATAATAATAATAATAATAATTTAATTAAACTTGGCAGAGTTAAGGCCATGTACCCTTCTCCTCCCCTCAACTAAAGAAAAATATTTAATACTTAGTACAAAAAGTAATCACACAAGATCATGACTTATGCAATTATAAATAAATAGTTTTACTAATTTAAACTAAAATTATGATTAGTCAAGTCAATATTATTACAGTATGAATAATTCACAAACCATGAATTAATTAATTGAAATAAAAAAAAAATAAAGATATTTCTTTTAAATGAAGATAATATCTGTGACAAAATTTTATGGCCCCGATTAATGAGAAAATTACATTAATGGATGTAGATGAATAATGAAAAAGTAAAAAGAAGATCTTCCTATACAAATATGAAATGTCAAATATTAAGGAAATGTTGCAAAGTAGATCCCACAGTGGAAGGTGCAATAAACATCTACAGCTGACATCAAGGTTAAAATCCTTAAGCTAGAATTCTTACAAAATATTACGTACAGAGTATTCGAAATACTTGACTATAAAAAAACATAAGTTAAGAAAATTCCAACACAAATAAATTATATGTTTGGAGGCGCTCTCTTTCCCTTGGAAAACTTATAGTGTAGGAGTTACCTTAAGACTAATATGCCTCTTAAATATTAAAAACTATAACCAATGAAAAATAAGCTTAAAACATATCAATGTTTATAGAAATAAAAGGTGCAGGCTTGGAGATCAAATCCACGAGGGTAGACTAAACAAACCGGCATCCTATATTTCGTGGACATAGGGTCTAGTTATCCGCACGGGTAAAATATCCTGATGATAAGAATTACAGCTCTTACAAAAGTTCTGGTAATTTTTAAATATTAGTTTCCGGGATATAAAACTGTAATATAACTACTAGAGGAATTGTCGTCTCAGGTGATCCGCGATAATTTGCCAATAACCATTTTGAGTGTAATTATTTCCAAGTTAAGTAAAATAAAGATCAACACACAGACTCTGAACTTTAGATGATTTTTTTTTCACAAGCTGTTCTATATAAAATCCCTTGACATTAATATAAAATTATAGAATATTCACCTGAAAGGTCCGTCTCCACAACTTAATTATCATTTAACTGTAGCGCTTTCGGGACAGTCCCATCATCGGCAGGATTCAAAACTGGTGTTTCACTGAAGATCTGGTAGAGGGGGTTGCATGTATTGGGTTCGTTTTCGTTTATCAGGCTGTCGTTGTGAGCTGCTTTCATGATTTCCATCTCTTCGAGTACGTTTATCTTCGCTGGATTATTTTCTCTGTGCATCACTGTTAGGGTGTTTTCAATATTTAACATGCGATGTCCTTCATGGATAACCTGTTTTGCATAGCTTGATTTACCTTCTGCGTAAACGAAGTCTCGAAAATGTTCTTTGAATCTGATGTTAAAACTCCTGTTTGTCCTTCCTATATAAAATTTGTTGCAGTCCTTACATGTCAGTTTATAAACTCCTTTGCTGTTGAAAATGTTATTTTCTTCAATGTTATTTTTTTATTATGTTGTTTAATTTGTTATTGATTCTGTATGCTATTTTTACGTTTTTATCGGCTTTCTTTAGTGCATTGGCTAATTTTGTCGTTTCTTTTCCTGTGTATGTAAGTGTTATCCATGTTTTCTTATTGTTGTCAGATTCTTTTTCTAGTTAAGTTATGTTGGTTATGTTGTTCTTCCTTTTTTTGTTTTTTTACGAGCTTTTCTATGAATTCTTCATTATAGCCATTGGTTTTTGCCATATACTTAATGTAGTTGAGTTCTTGGATATAATTGTCTTTGCTTAATGGGAGTTTCAACATTCTACTGACTAAGCTATTAAATGTACTAATTTTCTGTTGAAAAGGGTGTGTAGAATTTTTGTTTATGGCCAGAGCATTGTTTGTGGGTTTCCGGTAGATACCGATTTCTAGTTTATTGTTGTGTAGATTTTTGGTTATAGACAAATCTAAGTAGTTTATGCTGTTGTTAACTTCTATTTCTTCGGTGAAAGTGATTTTTTCATGCATGTTGTTTAAGTCTTGTAGTATTTCTTTTTCTTTTCTGTTTTCATTTTCATATATTACTAGTACATCATCGACATATCGTGTTATTAGTTTTATGTGGAATTTGTGTATTAGTTCCTCAAAATGTTTATTTTCTAGTTCTTGTAGGAAGATTTCTGCCATTATTCCAGATGTAGGTCTCCCCATCGGGATCCCGTCTTCTTGAATAAATAGTTCATTGTTAAATTGGAAGTAATTTTGCTTTATTCTTGTTGTTATTAGTTTGTTTAACTGATTGATATAGTTATCTTCAAGTTTACTGTCTGTTAGTTTTTGTTTTATTATGTTTGCTGTTTCGTTTATCGGGATATTAGTGTACAGGTTTTTATGTCGAATGACGTCATTTTAGTATTCCTATTGATTTCTAAATGCTGTAGTTTGTCTGCTAGTTCAAATGAGTTCTTAAATTGTGTAACGATTTTCAAGTTTGACATCATTTTTCATTTTCTGAGCGACTAATTTGGACATATAGAGACCCTTATAGCTTGTCCCCAAAGTATTAAGGAAACCGATTAAACCAACGATCTAAGGCGCAATTAAATTCTAATTATGACCCTAGTTGTGCGCAAAAGTGGCTTCACAACGTGATTGGCATATCGAAACACAATTATTTCTCGATCTTGTGGACATCGAAGCATGATGTTGTAGAAATAAAGTGTCACCGAAACCCTCCACAATCCACGAGAAGTCCCTGATTTTTTTGTGGTAAGTAGTTCCAGTCTCTAGCACTATATAGAATATAAGAATTAGGATAATAGGAGGTTCTGTGAAGTAAGAGGATCTGTTGCGATGGTTTACACAGATTGTGAGTGATGGATTGGAGATGGAAATATTAATTATTACATACTGACTAGTGTTGGCAAAGTCCCACATCGCCCTCTGTGCTGCACACTGGAAACAGTTGTGGCGTCTTGGCAGCAAATTAGTAGTGCTTATCATTAGAGTGTTTATTGTCTTAACCCATGTAATTTTAGCGACGTTGCTATTTAGTCCTGTTGAAGATGTAGATTAGGTTGGAGTGAGGTGAGATCTCCCTACAGCAGGGCATCGTAAACCACATTGCCGACAAACAGTCAATCCGACCGATAGGTGGGAATAAGCCTTACTACTCAAGTTTGGTTCCAGCGCTCAACTTATGAGTTGTAAGCGGATATTTATACGAAACTAATATTTAGCACCACGTGGCAATAAAAATTACCTGAGGCATAATAATTATATTTTAAGAACGTACGTATTGATTTTACTCATAATGATATATCAAATTTACTAATTGTTATCGATCCTAATTAGTAGGCATCGAAAATGATAGTGATATAAAGTTATATACGTGTATAACTCTCTAGAAGCCGCAATATTTGTTTTTCCGGATCCGAACTCGGGATAAAGCAATCATTTACAAATGTAAGGCCGAGTTCGCGAACTAGTAAAATTGATTATTGAAATCGTTGTAGCTGCTCCAATTTTCAATTCTTCGCAACGAGACTCGGAATGTGTCAAGTAAAACGAGAAATGTAATCTCCAATACTCAGCGAAATCGGTCATTAGGAGCGGGGGTTTACGTGAAAGCCCAATATTTATCTAGCTGTTCTCGCCCTCTCAACGTTATTGGATACACAATATTTAATTTAAAGAAGAAGGTTGCTTTCCAATAACGGCAACATGGGAACATATATTAGACTTGTTGAGGAATTCGCTTAGTTTAGGCAGTACCTGCGTGACGGAGTTTTGTTGTTATTAATGACACTTGGTGTATATCTAATGTTTTTATTATTGTGTTTCCTTGTTTTTCTTAAAAAATTATTGCTTTTCATATTATTGACAAACTTCTCGGATACATTTTATTGGAAAGAGAGAAAATAAATTGGCACAAATCATAGTTTTATTGATGCACGTTTTCAGAAAACAAGTTATTTTCCTCTGTATTTACAACATAAACCGTCCAACAAACTCTTGAGTTCAGTAAATATTGATTAGTCTTTCTGAGTAATTTTATATAATGTAATCCAATACAGCGTGGAATAATTAACATTTAAAAATACTGAGTATTCTCAAATAAAATATAATCTTATAGCGAGAACTGAAACACCAAAGAGAATACACTTTATTTATTTATGGGATGAATTATATTAAAATCCACTTTACGGTATTACGTAAAGTGTGTATCGTCTTCCAGATCTGACTCACAGGTTATGATCACTTAACCTAATTTTGAGTCGGTCCGTGAATGTGAAGAGGACTGAAACCCTCCCGTTGACACCTTCTGAGCTTTTTTCAGAACCACCAAACACCTATCTTCAACTGTTTAACTAACATGACATGAGGTGACATGAAATGAATGAATAAGAAATGAAATGACATGAAGGGGAGGGAAACGGGGGGAGAAGAGTGTTGGAGGGATGGAATTTTGGAAACGGAAGAAACCCGAGAAAAACCCTAAAAATCCCAGTGTGGACCACCACCAATACTCTTCTCGAATCGCTAGAACTCTAACCTGATATCCCAGTCTCGACAGTCAGCGTGCTTGGCATACGCTCACCGAGACAACTACTTGTGTTCTCTTTTGAAGACAAAATGGAGTCATTGCTTGGTTCGTAAGTGATTTATGTAAATCTATTATAACTTTTCTCTCTATCAATATTGAACACTTTATTAAATAAATAAGGCCAAAATATTATTGTAATATGAAATAGATGTACATAAAAACTTTTATATTACCTCTACTCCTGTTTTTAATATTTATTAAACGACATTTTTAACGCTTTATTTTCAAAACTAAAGCGGTAGAAATACTGAACAGCAAGTTCAAGTTTTGCTAATCTCTCTGCCACTCTTTACATATTGAATTCCTAATAAATTACACAAACTAATAAGAAATTCTACATGATTGTTACCTACACGTTTCATCAATAATGCTTTATACATCCGAAATATGAAGTTATTTTTAAAAATAAAAAACAAATATTTCTATGAGGAAGACAAGTACTCATATATTGAAATCCAAAAACGTATTATCGCCGGGAAAGTATTTTGAAATTCCTTAACGAATGTTATTCAAAATTACATAAAAAAGCATACTTTGTACTAGTACCTTTAAAATATGCAAAAATTGAGTATGATGCAATTTTGGATTTCAGAATATGTGTTAGTAATATAATATTATTTTCAAATGTATATTTAAAGTTGCTTCGTATAAATCATAAAACATGTATAACGTTGTTTATGAAGGAGTGACACATGTACGTAGGATCTGCAAAGGAACATAATGACGAGGAATGTAAATTGTTCAATCAAATCTAGGCTCTTAACTCACAAAGTAAAATGGTTAATAAGAATTACGATGATTTATTAAATAAACTATAATTAATTTAAGTCAACAATAATTTGTGGCAATGTGTAAAGGTAAATGAAAGAAAATATTCATCAGTATTGAGGAATAATATTTTAATTTCGAAAGAATGAAAATTATGACAAATATTTTTTTTACCTTTTCTTCCCTTATCTCAGTTAACCTATCATCTCTATACGTACTTTTCCATGTCACACGACATCCTGACCTTACAGTAGCACAACCTATCGAGAGGGTAATTTTAAACTGTGGACCGCACACAAACTCTTTTGACCACATAACGACATGGAGAGACTCCCCGAATGAGTGATCAGCTATGAGACATCATAACGTTGATACATACCTTCATACAAAACATGGCGAATATAATATTTTATTTAAAATTAAGATTTATTTCATTTTTTTTATTTCGGTACGTGGAACTTTACCTATCATTTGGGCCTTAACGTTTCCTGACACTGTCTTACAGGTGAGGAAAAACCCAAAATAAAACCATCAACCAGAAAACGTTTCCCGACCGAGGATCTGAACAGGGCCCGATGCATACTAGGCAGCGACGCTATTCCTAAATCGCAACTGTGGACATATTATATAAATTAAAAAGATAAATTTGAAATAAAAAATAAACAGGTAAATAATAGGCACACAAAAGGTAAATAAGTATTTGCAATTCTGCAAATTTCATTGTTGGGATAAAAATACTAAATATCGCAAACAGGAATTTTTAAATACAATCATAACAATTATTTAAAATTACAGAGTTCCTTAAACAAAAATAAAACAAAGTCTTTTGGAAAGAGATGTACATTTACTGTGCAGATTGCCTATAATTCTATGAAATAATGAAATAAATAGCATAATTATAAAAAAGAATATATTATCATACGTAATTTTAGGTAGGATACATATAAATACAGAAGCCAAACACATTACCCACCAATTGGATAAAATAAATAAGAGCAGCAGATAAAGAAAATCTTTAATTCAATGTATATATTACAGGCGATGAAAACGAAATGAGTATGCGAAAGTGATAAACGTTGCCAATTTTTTTTAATGGATTTCAACAGGAAGGAAAGAACACAAGTTAATATTGTCTTGAGCACTGTATAATAATAATAATAATAATAATAATAATAATAATAATAATAATAATAATGATAATAATAATAATAATAATAATAATAATAAAAATAAGATTAATAATAATAAGAAGGTCCACCGCTGTCGTCTTCCAGGCAGGGTGCTGCCTTGTCACGCGGCGGGCCCGGGTTCGATTCCCGGTCGGGGTAGACTCTTGGATGAGGATTTTTTTGAGGTTTTCCTCGCCTATAAGACACATTTCCGGAAGCTTAGGACCGAGCGGTCCCCGAAAATCATTCGGCCATCATCATCATCCTTCTCATTATCATCATCATCATCCTTCACCGGTGTGGAAAGCAACGGGAAGTTACAACGTATAGCATGAAAATGCTATGATTGCAATGAGAGACCTGCTGTCGAGCAGAAGTACTATGGAATGGAATAATAAGATTAATAATTATAACAAGTTGTGATGATAATAATAGAATGATCATTTTTAATACGGTTGGAACACTAATGGTTAGTTACTCAAATGGATTGAATAATAGATATTTATGGAAGGATGAATAAATGCTATAGAATATAAGAAACTGAGAATAACATAGGCTAATTGTGTTGCTGAATTTGAGAAGGAATCTGTTTGGATATAGGTTACACGATAACGAATTAACTTTTAAATAAGCGCTCGCGAAGGTCGGCTTAAGTGTAAAATTGAATTCACTTCTCCTGTTGGGTTCGTGCTCCTTCACGCGAAAAGACCATAGCTTCTCTTCAAAGTATCAATTCCCCAAATGACTTTCTAACATGCTACGCATTATGCAAATAAAAGGAACGATCTTCCCAAGCCGAATATTTTATTCTGGTTCTTCTGAACTCTAAGGATGTTTTGGATTTATCTTATTCTTGCGAGTGGGGTATAAGAAAGAGATTTCTTCTATTTCTGTATGGCACAATCTTCCTGTCCCCTTCCCTCCTTATGAATGTGAAACATTCCGAGAGTGAAAGAAGAGAGTATGGTTATATGACAAATGTCTTGAGGGACTTGAATATTTCCATGTATTTGATATCCAGAAAAATGTGTCGAGAAATTCTCTTTTCTTGTGTACAATATAGTAGAAGATCTTGTGATGTCCTCTTGGCATAAATCCGTGATTTGTTTCCTCAAGATATCCAACGCCTCCTTTTACTCACTCCGATTTTTCACACTTCGCTCTTCCTCCATCATCTCGGTGGACACGCAAAATCCTTCTTGTTTTCCTTTTATTGTTGTAAATTATACGTTTCCTTCGCTATATTGAATGCATCTGTTATTCAAATATCACTTGTTATATATTATATTGCTTTTAAATGTGTAACTGCAGATGCCAATGTACGAACGAAACACAGATAATAAATAGTGGACTAAATAAACATAATGTTTTCACTCATAATTCTTTTTTATATCTGCCATAAAGCTTCTCCAAACTAGCAGATATGTCAACTATCAATTTTTACATGTGAGTACACATTTAAAATGACAAAAACATCTACCTTTTTACAATATTGCAATACTACCCCATAAGTCATAGCTATGAAAGCAGTAGTTTTTAACAAAATATAGAGGTGCACTGAAAAATCTGGATAAATTTGGAGTGATTACTACTGACAAGACAGAATATGAACACATGTCAGAAATGATTTGTTTTCGTAACACCTTTCAAATCTGTTTCGCATAAAAATATTCTTTGGCGCGCTGAATGACAGTTTTGTTTTTCACGTCAAAATTCTACGTTTATACGATAAATTGTATCGTTTCAAAATCAACGAATATCTGAATATATAATTTGTAAACGATTTCATTGTAATTTACTTTCTTTCTATTTTCTTCATTTGGTTTTCAATATTTTACTAATTTATTTGTGCTAATGTTTACATTATCTATTACCTTCAGGCCTAGCTACTATTACTGCACTCGAACACACATATATTGAGATACATCTGGACTCTATGAGAAGTTTTTTTAAAGAGAAAGATATCGTTAATCGTTGCGTAATTATATATTTACTGTTTAGTCTGCTGAAACTGTAACAAAACATTAGAAATTTACCTACCGACTCTCAAAACCTACGTCACAAATCCAATCTTGGCGTGTAATACCTACAAAATTTAGTCGGAGATATCTTATGTTAGACTTGGGAATGTTTTATTTGCCGACACAGCTTTACTTTCCTACCGATCTTGGCTCACTTTGGACCCGCTAACCTCGTAGACAAGCGTGGTAATCATTTGGTAAGGGATTGTTATGCACTAAAGGTTAAGAACAACACTAATTACTGCAACGTTTATGTAAATTAAACATAATTATTTTCGAAATACAAAAAGTGTAATATGGAATGTGAAGATAATATCGTTATATCCTGAGAAAGCATACCAGAAATATTTATGAGTTGTATTTAAAAAAAACTGTAAATACATTTATATAATTGGTTCAATTTTCAGTGTTTAGTATACTGTATAGGAATTCTAACTTTTAATAAACATATATCCGCTTCTTATTAATCACTTATTTACAACAACGGTTGAAATTGTAACGGGTTTGAGAACAGAATTATTTTTTGTCGCCAACGATTTATTATTTTTCATTTTAGATGTACAATTTCCGCTGCATCATGTAATCCTTTAAATGAACTGCATTGTAACTACCCATACAACAGTTTTTAATATTTTCATAACTAAATATAATATTAATAATTGAAATATCGCATATTCCCTTATAAATTACTTTGTTAATTTGTAATTATAATTTATGGGAAGCCAGGTGTAATAAGGACAGCTACGTCTCGTAGACTATAATGAGCTGGACATGTGGCACGGATGGGAATGAAAGACGTGCATGGAAGATTCTAGTAGGAAAATCATAGGGTGAACGCCCAGTTACTAGACCAAGAATGAGGTGGGAGAATAACATTAACTATGATTTGAGGGAAGTAGGTTATACTGGGAATGATTTGGAAAACATTAGCTTAGGATAGGGTGTATTGAGAGCATATGTCCGCGCTCTGCATGAATGTACGGGTTCGATATTGGCAGTGAGTTAGTTAGTTATTTGTAATAAAAAATTGTTTACATTCATTTAATTTCTTTATAATTTACCTATTAGTTCTGAATTTAACTTCAGTTAATGTGTTCAAATTAGAAACATATATAACTTATATTTATTCATATTTGAAATTTGTCCAAATCATCAATCTTTTTACTATCAACATTTTATAACGATCAACATTTCTGTGAGATAAAAACTTGGTACCTCTGGTTTTCAAGACCGCAAGACCAGAACACTGGATCACAGTTTGTGAATGTTTCGAGTACCGACGTATATTTTGAAAGCAAATTCATATTGAATGTTATAACATTAAGTCAAGCGAAATATGATGATACAGGTCTGAGAAAAGAAATTCCAATCCACAAAGCTACACAGCTTGATCGATTCCGTGTTTTGAAATTGGGACCACACGATTAGGAGTCAGAAACGTTACCATTAGATTAAAACCGTCTCGATGACCAGTACACCTGAAGTAAACAATCGAAACATAATTGCACATTATGTCGAGAATGTTCATAATATAGCGTAACTGACTCACGTTTATGGAAATATTGGAGTTTCCATTATAATCAGCCAAATGGACGAGACAATCAATAATATCAAACCTGTTTTCTTCAAATATTATTCAGAAGCCACGTTTCATGGAAAAATATACACAATTCAAAAAATGATGGGAATATCTCCATTACCCTTCGAAACGTTTTCAATTTTTTTTACAAGCAAAATGGTTCCTAAAGTATAAGCATGAGTATATATATACATAAATTATTTCAGTATTGTTTCTGTTATTTACACAGGTATCCTCAACCGAAATATACAAGCTTTTCTTCCACACTTCCAGGTCTTGTGTGTCTGTTCTGTCATATTTATCTTCTTCATGTTGTCTTGAATTCCCTTTATCCACGTTGGCTTTAGTCTACCACGTTTCCCTTTGCCAGAAGGTATATATTTCAATACTTCTTTGTCTGTTTCTGTGTGCCTTCTACTCATTATATGTCCATACCATCTTAGTTATATATATATATATTTCGTTAAAACAATGTAGTTGATTAAGTCCTGCATGATTGAATGGTATGTTTGATTAAACTATCCTGAGATGTATGCCAGCGGTAGCATTACTGCTAACAGGGTTATCCGTGCCGGTCAGATCAAAGGCGATAAGCCAGGCGAAAATAATATCTTGGTCGAAAGTGTGACGATATTTCACCGTAAAAATTCAACTGCCATGGAAACGTGGACTTGGTTTCCAATGGGGTAAAATTTTCCGGAGGTAAAATAGTTCGGAGTAGGTAGTGACTACTTCAGAGAATTCTTGCCAAAGGCTCAAACAAAAGACATATTCCTAGGAATATGGATTGAGAACATTATAATGTAGTGGGGCTCTAGGAATATAACGCAGGAATTAGATAAAACATCGTTAGATGTAGTCGCTTTACTGAAGTTAGGTAGCCATGAGAAGATAGTCAGGAATCAGGATGTTTTCCATTATACTGGGGGCATGCAGCAAGTCTAGACTCAAATTTTTCATTTCGAATGAGGATTCTCTACGCTATCCGAGATGTTACATTTGTCAGTGATAGAATACAATTTATAATTGTAGATTTTAATGGACATGATTTTGTAATCGTAAATGTATATGGTCCCTCAGAAGATAAGGATTACAAGATATATTATGAGTCCTATGAAAAACTCTTTGACCAAGTCATATCAACATTTTCTTAGCAAATTTTAATACAAAAAATTGACGAAAATATATATATATATACTGGCAAACAGTTACCAATTTGGTCTTCATGAAGACAGTAACGGCAATGGAGATAAATTATTTGTCTTTGCCAAATCAAATAATCTTATTATTAACAGTACAACATCACAGCGTAAGAACATTCATAAATACACCTGAACGCCTCCAGGTGGTAAAACATAAACCAGGTAGATCGTACGAGACAGTCAGAGGACAAGAGGTACAAGTGACAAAAACTTAGTTTGGCGAATATTAAGTTTAGATCAATGAAAATATAAAATTCCAGGAATATCTGACAAGTCTCATAAATTGTATTTATGTTCCTTATATTTGAGTACATTAAAAGTGTCATTGCGGTTTGTGAATAAGAGTGAAACTGGTTGCTCGTATTTTTGCACAATTTTCAGCAGGTGTTAGTTTATTTTTATAAACGTAATATCGATATTGCGAATTTATTTTGTTTGTAGCTTAATTTTACGCATAATGGTTCCACGTAAAACAAGAAATTGTGAAGAAATCAAAGAATAAATAACAAAGCGTGTGGTCCAAGAATGTTTGTGGGATTCAGCAATGTTGCAGCTGTTGAAGGACTCCGTGCGTGAGGCTATTGTATCGGAGCTAAAGGTAACTATAGACCGTAATACAGATGTTATTAGGCAGTTGGAACTCTCGCTTCAGGAGAGGGACAACAAAATATTAAAACTAGAACAATAGTTATGTGAGAAAACCGACTCACTAGAGCAATACCAACGTTGACAGTGTCTACGTATTTTCGGTATACCTGAACAGGTTGGTGAAGATACGGACAATATAGCAATAGACGTGGCCTCCAAAATTGGAGTTAAATTAGAAACCTGTGATATCGACAGGAGCCACAGTGTTGGGAAAAAGTCGGATCGACCACGGCCGGTTATTTTGAAGTTCATTAGTTATAGAAAGAGAAGGGAGGTCTTTCAAAATAAAAAACAATTGAAAGGCAGTGGGATCACAGTAAGAGAAGACCTCACCCAAATTAGATATAAATTGTTAAAGGACTGCATCACAAAATTTGGCGTCACAAATGTGTGGACAATTGATGGCGCAATACATATGAAAAATGGAGATATCAAACGCATCATCACCCGGGCTTCTGATATGTAAATCTACCTAGTGCAAACACGCCCAGTGATACCATATCCCCAATTTAGCACTTTTATATAGATTATTAAAATTATATTTAGAAATTTCACATTAATTATTAGTATTATATTTAGAAATTTTACTTTATTTATTAATTTAATATTTGAATAAGATATTAGTGACTTGTTCTTTTCTTATAATTATAGTTAAAATATTTTTAAAAATTTCTATCCAAATAATGCTATTCATTTGGCGGTCTCTGACAGGTTAGTGGACACTACCCTTCTCAAACCCCTTCCAAACAACAATAATGCTAAACAGGTTCTAGAAACAGCATTCTCCCCCTTCCCGTCTTCCTTACATGTGGTGCAATTGAACGCACAAAGTTTAACTGCACATGCAGACGAAATTAGAATGATTTTTTCTTCTTCCAATACTCATGCCATTCTCGTATCAGAAACATGGCTCACTCCCTCCATTAATTCTAGAGTAATTGACATGGATGGTTATACTTTTCTTAGGCATGATCGTGTACATAGTCAGGGGGCGGTGTTGGTGTATTCGTTAGGACAGACCTTTGCCCTAAGTCTGTATACTTTTCTCATAACGAGACATCCAGAAATTATATTTATAGAAATATACGCAAGCTTCAAAAAATGCCTTCTTTGTGTAGTGTACACAACCCCCTAAAATATAGCAGAAATAGAATCCGCTCTACAAAACGCACGTATACAATATGAACACGTTATCGTCCTGGGTGACTTTAATATAAATATACTAGGCACTGACAACAGACATACACAACAGCTTATGTCCGCGTTCCAAGCTTGTGATATGACTATCCTTCCCTTACAGCCTACACATCACACCAATCACTCTGAGACTTTACTTGACTTAATTGCTACTAATAATCCAGACAGAGTACTAACTCACGGGCAACTGTCAGCTCCCGGAATATCAGCACATGATATTATATTCTTAGCATATTCACTGCAGTGCCCTAAAATAGCCCGTAAGACTATCACATATAGAGACCTAAAACATATAAACAATGCAGCTCTACTTGAAGACGCTATAAAATTACCCTGGCATACTATATGGACGTTGCATTCTGTTGACGAAAAAGTTGAAGCACTAAATAACTTTATATTACAACTATATGACAGACACGCCCCACGGAAAACTAAACTAGTGAAGTGAAACGACACCCTGCTCCCTGGATGTCTGCTAACATTCGTGACTTGATGACTGAAAGAGGCGCAGCATATCGGAAATATGGAGTCGACAAAACTGACATAAATCTCAATCACTATAAGCGGTTACGTAACAAGACTACTCAAACTATCAGAAACGCCAAACTTAGACATCTATACAGCCTTACTGAACCTAATAACAATAACCCAGATATTTGGAAGAATCTGAATAAAATGGGTGTAGGAAGGAAAGACACACAGGTAGAAAAACTACCTGTTTCTCTGAACACACTTAATAACCACTTTACAAGCACACTCTTTACTCCTAAAGACAAAACACACACAATAAGTGAACTACTATTGACAAATCCACCAGACAGAGAACATTTCCATTTTTCATATCTTACAGAAAATGACATAAAGAAAGCTCTCAAACGAATAAAAACAAAGGCAGAAGGTACTGACCGTATAAATATCACTCTACTTAACAAAATAATCGACGTTATACTACCTACCATAACTCATGTTTTCAACTCCTCACTACAAACCTCTATATATCCCACATTATGGAAGCAAGCAATTGTACGCCCACTCCCGAAAGTAAAAACACCCTTAACTCCTAACGGTTTTCGACCCATTAGTATTTTACCTGACGGCCGTCACGCAGTGCTGACAACCCGGCTGACATAAAGTGCCGATTGTCTAGAAAAAGTGGGAGCCTTAATCTCCTACTACCCCAAGGGCCTCCGGGTCTGTTGTGGGATCACTTTACTTTTTTTTTATTTTACCTACCCTTTCAAAAGCTTTGGAACGATTAGTCCATAAACAACTGACTGACTACCTAACTGAACACGACCTTTTAGATCAATACCAATCAGGCTTCAGGACAGGACAAAATACAAATACTGCTCTACTAAATATATGTGAAGACATACGCGAAGCATCTGATAATCGAAAACGTACTATTCTTACACTACTTGACTTTAGTAAAGCATTTGACACGGTAGACTTGGACTTATTGTTGCTTAAAATAAAACACCTCTCACTTTCTAACAGTGTCACGCAATGGTTCAACTCCTACCTTCGTGAGCGCTAGCAATATGTTGTAGGAAATTCTACATTACGCTCTTCTTGGATCTACCGTAAAGCTGGAGTTTCACAGGGCTCGGTGCTCGGCCCATTGCTTTTTTCAATCTATATAAACGACATATCTGACTCCCTAATACATTGCAAACATCATTTATTTGCGGACGATACGCAGATCTACCTTCACTCAGACAAATATTCTTTAAATGACGCGGTAACCAAAATTAATGAGGACCTTGACTCGCTAACGGCGTGGACAGAGAAATATGGACTTGAATTAAATCCTAGAAAGACACAAGCAATCATTATGGGCCATCAGAGACTATTATCCTCAATTAACACAAATGCAGTATTACATGTGTCACTTAAAGGGGTTCAGATCCCTTATAGTGAGACAGTAAAAAATCTAGGAGTGTTTATGGATAAACATTTAATTTGGAATAAACAAATAAATAACATTTGCAAACCTATCTTCTTAATAATACACTCATTAAATCGTATAAGACATTGTTTACCGTTTTCACTAAGAAAAATGTTAGTAGAAACACTTGCAATGCCCCATTTTGATTATTGTGATACTCTTTTTACTGACCTAAATACTGTTCTTACCCAAAGACTTCCAAGTGTTCACAATTCTTGCATACGTTTTATTTGTGGTATACGTAGATTTGATCACGTTACACCATCCCTGGAACAATTGTCATGGCTTCGTCTTCATGATCGTAGAACCATCCATTCCCTATGCCTTCTCTATAACTTATTACACACATCATTACCTTATTATTTATCACACCGCTTCACTAAACTCTCTGATACACATAACTTAGATACCCGATCCCTTGAGCACAGTGTCCTTTATATCCCTCCTCATCACACTACCTATTATTCGAAATCTTTTACAGTTTCTCTTGCTAGAACATGGAATTTACTTCCACCCTATGTCAGAGACTGCCAAACTTTACCATCTTTAAGAAACAAATTGAAAATGAAATTACTAACAGAAACAACTCACTAATATTACTTTTTAAGAATTAATAATGCGTTTTTGCATTATTTAATAAAAATAGACTTAGGATTTGTTAATATATTTACCTAATACCTTGTATAAAAAGCGTAGATTAATTCATTGTAGTTTATGACTTTCTTTGTATTTTTTTTCTTTTCTTTTTATGTATAGTAGATTCGAGCTGTTATTCCTTTTTTTATTCATTGTATCATTAATTTAATTTTAATAGTATTTAGTTTCATTGTATTATTAGACATTATTTTCATTTTTATTCAATATGACAGATAATTAATTGTTCAATGTCTATTATTGTAATTTTTTTTGTATTCATATGTAACATACCTTTGTCCTGTTTAAGATAACTATTATTGTAATTTTTTTTGTATTCATATGTAACATATGTTTGTTCTGGTGAGTGGAAGAGAAGGCCACATGGCCTTAACTCCACCAGACTAAATAAATCTAAAATCTAAATCTAAATCTAAATTTGTCCTTAAAATATGAACAGATCCAATATATACATAAGCCCATACTATAGTTTTTTTTTGCATTAAGAATCACTTGTGCCCCCTGTCCTCCAAGCAATATTTTGAAATAGATTATCCAAAAACAGTAAATTCATACCAAAGTTTTTGTTATGACTGGAAATACAATCTTATCCAAAGAGTTACATATTACGACAATATTAATTGAAAAATCAGTCTTGAAGTTCATTGGACTAAAGCTGCATTCATGGATACATTCTCCTACCCGCCTCTATACATAAATGTTTCCCTACCTGTCTGTTTATTGTATGCCTGCATTCCTTCTCTTTTTACACGCTTTATATTAGCTTGACCTGTATCTATCTATCTATCTATCTATCTATCTATCTATCTATCTATCTATCTATCTATCTATCTATCTATCTATCTATCTATCTATCTATGTAACGGAATATTTCAACGCGATTTTCACCCACTTAAAATCATGGGATCGACTTGAAACTTTGTATACTTGTAGATGACCCGTGACAATACAATAATTTCATACTTATTTTCTAAAATCCTAGCCATAATCATCCGAAAATCAAAAAACGTGTTTTGTATCAATGTAACGGAATCTTTCCACGTGATTTTCACCTACTTAGAAACATTGGATCGACTTGAAACTTTGTGTACGTGTAGAGGACCCGTGGCAATACAATAATTTCATATTTTGTTTAAAAAATCCTGGCCAGAATCATCCGAAAATCAAAAAAAAAATTAAAACTGTTACAATAAGTCGCGGACTTGTCGAGTTTTTAGTCAATCGTTGTAAGAGCTCAGTTGGTAGGGCAGTGAATTCTTAGTGGTATATAATTTCAGTAATCCATACATCGCTGGTTCAAATCCGGATGGGAGGGTTTTTTTATAGAACAGTATTACTTTTAGCTCATACTACAATAGTATCGAATCTAAAGATATTTACATTTTTATCTTATTCTGTAAAATATTAAAACTAAAAAATAAAAAAAAATAATAATAGTCTTAAAAAACTAAATGAACACGCTTTATTAGAAAAGTAAAAAATGAAAAATAATTTTAATTTCCAATATGCTTGGTATAAAATAAAATGGTCAACAAAAAAATCATCCCCAACACATATAGATTAAAATTAGAGTTCCATATTTGGTTCGTCTTCCGGGCTTATAGGCCGTGGTCTGGTTGTCTTCTTACTCGACGTTTCGTCTACTGCTGCGGTAGACATCATCAGGAGATACTGCGTGCTCTCTGTGAACTCCTCAACAGTCGGCTGCAGACTGGCTGGTCGTTGGAAACTGTCTCTATATTTATAGCTAAACCCCGGGTGGTGGGGGGGTTTTCTTCAACAAAAAAGAAGAAACCATGAAGATAAACAAAATTTGGATCCCAGCACTGCATAACACGACAACGAAGCTATGACTTCTGCAAACGGCACTACAGCACAAAACTCGGTCCGCGCAGAAAACCCCCCCTACCACCCGGGGTTTAGCTATAAATATAGAGACAATTTCCAACGACCAGCCAGTCTGCAGCCGACTGTTGAGGAGTTCACAGAGAGCACGCAGTATCTCCTGATGATGTCTACCGCAGCAGTAGACGAAACGTCGAGTAAGAAGACAACCAGACCACGGCCTATAAGCCCGGAAGACGAAGCAAATATGGATCAAGACGCCGGCCGTGAAAGCCTACAATTATAAAATTAGAGTTATCAACAAAAAAAAATAATTTTACGATCAAAAGCGTGGGGTGATTTTTATGATTTTTACATTTTCGTCTTAGAGAGCTTACTTTTACCAATATCTGTTCATTATCAAATATATTAATTGATATAGAGCACCACACGCTTCTGATGGTAAAATTATTTTCTTTTTGTTGATAACTCTAATTTCATTCTATATGTGTTGGAGATTATTTTTTTGTTGACCACTTTATTTTATCCCAAGCGTATTGGAAATTAAAATTATTTTTAATTTTTTAGTTTTCTAATAAAGCGTATTCTTCTAGTTTTTTAAAACTATTATTTATTTCTTTATTGTTTATCCAATTTTCTCACTTACTAATCCTCTTTCTGCCAACGTGCAATATTGGAACATCGTATTCTTCTGTAGGCCCTGTAATGCCGGCTTCATCAATGCCATCTTCATTGGAATCAATAAGGAAAAATAACACACCAAAAACAAAAACAAAATAAACACAAATGATTAATCATCATATTTTAAAAATCATATATTTATTAGAAATATTTTTAAATTGCATATCCTGTAGATTTAAGTCATATTATATTAAATAATTTCCAATTATCTCAAAATGTGTTGGAAAAAAAAAACATTATTATATAATATAGGCTTACAGTTTAGAAAATATAGATAAAGTAGTTAACATATTTTACTTACCATAAAGGGTGAGGTTAAGTTCATTCTCATCTTCATCAGATTCAGACATAATAATAATATTTGATAAATTAATAAACCTCGAAGAATCACCAGCCACTGTATTAAATACTGATAGTACAATAATAATCTTCTCGTAAAATTTGTTGGATACGTTAAAAAATATAACGATCTAAGCTTGAGTCCACGTTGCTGTTGGAAGCCAAGGGGTGCAACTGTAGGTGTATTCCTTGTCCTCCAAGCAGAAGAGCTATTTTTTTAGTGATTTTCTAAGACTCCACTGTATGTGAGAATCTGTTAAACTGATGCATATATCTCTTGGACACCAAAGAGTTCGACATATTAGTTAAATATTTCTGTACTTAACTCATTAAGAAAAAAATGTCACTTTTACCCCTACTCTCTGACCGCCTCATATATTAGTGGATAAACGCTGACACAGTAGTATTTTCGGCCTTAGATCAGAAAGAGGGTCAGAGGAATAAGCGCTAAGGACGATACTTAGAAATGAAAAAAAAAAGAATGAAAGAAAAAACAAAAGCGAAACTTGAGAAATGATTAATTCCGGGTACACCATCAGATGAAAATTGTTAATAGATTTGAAATACAGGAACGCTCTGATGAATTTGTGGCAGCCATAAAATAATCTGATATAGGCCTAAATAGAGAACGAGAGAATATCCATCCATAGTAATTCTGCCCGAAGGCAGGTCCTTCACTGCAACATAGCATTTTGATGCTATGCTTGCAGCTTTACTAGGGACTTGTAGGTGTGGTAGCTTCCCGTTGCTTTCCACACCGGTGAAAGATGATGATGGTGATGATGATAATGATAAGGATGATGATGATGGCCGTATGATTTCGGGGACCGTTTGGGCCTTAAAGTTTTCCTGACATTTGTCTTACGGGTGAGGAAAAACCCCGATAAAAACCTCACCCAGAAAAACTGCCCCGACCGGGAATCGAACCCGGGCCCGCTGCGTGACAAGGCAGCACGCTACCTCAAGACCACAGCGGTGGAGAGAATATAAGAGTTAATATTAAATTGTCAGCGTCTGAATTCATATTATTTTTAGAACGAGGAAAATTATGAAATATGAATGTGCCGACATTATAATGAAAAGAGAGCAAGGAGAAATGAGCAGGCTTCACGAGCCAAACAATTTAAACATAGAACAATAGAATAACATCAGGCGGAATACCACTAGGTTTTAAAGAGTTAAAAGGTAATATTTGAGAGAAGAATAATGATCTCGAAATGAATACAAAAAAGTTTTTTTTTTTTGTAATATGTGGATGGTATCTCATTGATCATGCTTAAGTTCCATAAAATTATATAATGATGTATTATTGTGTGTATTTGTACAAATGGAAGGACTTAAAATTCTGTAATCATTATCGTTGTGTATTTTTATGAATATTATAATTGAATATATGTATATGTATATATATATATATATATATATAAAAAAATTGCATTTCGTATTCCAGAATTTGGAGAGAACTTACTAAATTTAGATATATCAGTTTGATAATTCTTTGTCCTCCGCGCTAACTCAGACGAGAGCTTGACGAGTGGATCAGGTTTCATAACCAGTGTTGTTAGAAATTTTAATAAGACCTAAACAGTTTTAATCTCGAGACTAGGTAGGGGGTGTTAGTGGGCAATATGTAATCACTGGTTTCTGCACTAGATGACTGATTACTTTCCAATCTCCTACACAATATACAAGTTGAGATGGTATGTGGTACTGACGGTCGGAAATGGGAACATAATCCAGGCAGCTCCTTTGGGATATTTCAACAAGTGTAGACTCCTGCCGAAACCGGGTTTCACCTTTTATCCTCATCATCCCTCATGTAACATACTTATATTACACAAATATTTAAACATTCTCTCATACTACTTTCGTTTCTGCAAACGATACATGCACTGTGTATTTTATGTACGCAACGTATCTGCGAAGTTTGCATGAATTGTAAATACACCACATTTGCGCCTCCTCTCCGACAAGCGCGAAACGGGAAGCATGAAAAATGCAGCGGGTGGCATTGAAATGCGTACTTATACAAGCACACACACATACACAAGCACATGTACAAGCATATTATTACATTAAGGTATCTTGAGTGAAGATAATTATTACCGTGATATAAGTAATATTATGATACACAAACTTGGTAGAAGATTGAATGGTTTCTCTTAAAATAGGGCTTGTATCCTATATAAGGTAATCGTTTACCCCGTATGCTAACACTGTAACAAGTTTTCAAAACTGTCACCACATTAGCCATTTTAACCTGCATTGAGTATTCTAAACAAAATTTCATTTTTATTTTTCCATTACCTAATTCCGTTATTTTTTATTTATTTTAAATCTAATTTGCATTGAATACTTTTTTTGGGAAGAAAGAAACTCTTTCAGATTACTGGAAATAATCAATTATCTTACCAATTTATAAGAAAGGAGATAAAACTGATTGCAACAAGTACAGTGCCTTATTACTCTCAACTTCGTACAAAATTCTAAAAAATATATTAGTAAGCACACTTACTTCCTATATTGATGACATTCTAAGAGATAATCAATGTGGATTTAGAAGAAACAGGTCTACAAAAGATCAGATTTTAGTATAAGACAGATTTTATAAAATAAATGGGAATATAATGGCATTGCACATCAACTATACGTAGACTTCAAAACGGCATACGATTCAATTAACAGGCAGAAGTTATATACTGTAGTGTCCTGCTGGAGGTCGGAATTCCTGAAAAGTTTGTTAGACTTATACGAATGTGTCTAAATAACGCAAAGAGTAGGGTGCGTGTAGACAAACATATTTCGGATACTTTTGATATCTAGGATGGGTTGAAGCAAGGAGATGCACTATCTCCTCTACTATTTTAATTTGTACTAGACCATGCCATCAAATCTTTAGAGGATGAAGAAGGCGTACAACTCAATGGTATCAATAAGCTGTTGGTTTATGCTGATTATGAAATAGTACTATTGGGCGATAGCGGAGAGATACTAAAGGCCAACACACATACAGTATTGAGTAACAATAAGAAATAGGGACTGGAAATATATATCAATAAAATTAAATATATGGTCACAAATAGAAATACATTATATAATAAAAGTGGACATATAATGGGAAATAAGGGAAATTTTGAGAAAGTGGCTGAATTTAAATACCTGAAAACAATAATCACTAGAGCTCGGATATGGAGTTAGATTAAGTGCACTCTTACTATACACAATATTGCTTGATCAGAGAGTAGTAGGGAGGGTAGTAGCACCAGTCTGACTAGTATGGCATTTGTGCTGTACTGTATACAGGAGTTATAGGCGGGTAATGAAATAAGTAGCTAATTGTGGATTACAAGTTTATTTTGTTACTTAAAATATTTTTAACTTTTTAAATTAAACGCTACAGTACAACAAAAACATAAACAAATTTACAATTTCCGTACATTAGTTTTCTTTGTGCATCTATAAATACAATGCTGCATACTTTATTACAAAAAATAACAAGTTCATTATTTCTGCACAATTATGTTCTTCGTAAAGTTTTAAATAAAGAGGTAACACAAAAAAGTATGTGCACTGTACACATTATTTTTAATGTATTTAAGAACGTCTTCATAACAAGGAGACAAATAATACCTGCGTAAAGTTGTTTCACAAGGAATGTTTCTTCGCGTATATTTCTTTAAAAAATATTAAACTGGACTTTGCACTTTATTGAAAGCAATATTCGCGGAAACCATCGTTTCGCATAAATACTTATAAAATTCACGATAATTACAAATGTCTGAAACAACTTGTGCAGATGACTGTATTCCATCGTCAAGCGTATGTTTTATATTCCCAATGTGTATTTTAGATTTGCAATGGCTCTTCATAAAAATTCTTCTCTCCCCCTTCAACTCTACATAACACAATTTACAAAATATTTTATCTTCTTTTAGGCAAAAATACTCACGGCCGTACTCACATACAAGTGAATTCATCTTGTGTGTGTTTGTTTTCGGCATGTTGTAATCATTCATCAGATCGTGGTGATTGGTATTACGATTTGACTACATACTATACTTGTAGCAGCACAGCAAAGACGGCAGTAACTGTGGCACTGCGCACGGGACACGACTAACTACATGTGTAGTTAACTGTTTGAAAGCGAAACGGCAAATAAAAGGCAATGAAGTAACAGCTCTAATAATCACAAACAGGAATGAGACGCAAAAAGAAATTAAACATAGACTCAGTTCTGGAAATGCGTGTTATTATGCATTGCAGTGACTCGTGACGTCCCAACTCCTATCAACAAACTTTAAACTGAAAATATATAAAACTATTATTCTACCAGTTATATTATCTGCATGCGAAACATGGACTCTTATGACTTTAAGGGAGGAAAGGATATTACGAGTATTTTAGAATTAAGTTCTTAGGACTATTTTTCGACGAAAGAAAAATGAACTGAGGTGAATGGTGAGGGATTACATGACAGTGAACTACGTGGTCTTTGTAGGAAGCCGGATATAATGAGAATAGTTAAGTCTCGTAGACTGCGATGTGTAGGGCTTGTAGCACG
Organism: Diploptera punctata; assembly: GCA_030220185.1. Lineage (NCBI taxonomy): Eukaryota > Metazoa > Arthropoda > Insecta > Blattodea > Blaberidae > Diploptera > Diploptera punctata. The sequence continues at coordinate 2,502,185 of JASPKZ010007288.1, read as the reverse complement.
ATTGGGGAATGAAATACGTCCATGGAAGCTTCTTATAGAAAAACCAGAGGGAAAACTCCAAGTTGATTGACCAAGAATGAGGTGGGATAATAACATTAACTGTGATTTGAGGGAAGTAGATTATACAGGGGGGCACGCCGTAGCGTAGTGGTTAAGGCACTGAGCTACAAGCCGGAGGGTCGAGGGTTAAAGTCCCGTTGGGGTCAGGATTTTTAAACTGACTCAAACCCTCTGGCCGCACTATGGTCCTGGGGTCGACTCAGCCTCTAATGGAAATGAGTACCAGACGCTTGTTCTGGGGTAAAGGCGGCCGTCACGCAGGGCTGACAATCCGGCTGACATCAAGTGCCGATTGTCTAGAAAAAGTGGGAGCCTTAACCTCCTACTACCCCAAGGGCCTCCTGAGGCCTGTTGTGGTTTAAAAAAAAGAAAAAAAAGATTATACAGGGAATGATTAGAAAGCATTAGCTCAGGTTTGGGATGTATGGAGAGCTTATGTCCGAGCGGCCATGAACCTACGGGTTCAATAGTGTCAGTGAGTTAGTTAGTTATTCTGTACTTTTTCACTCCCTATCTTAACTAACAAACATTTTTCCTTTCCCCCACAATTCTCGGGATATAAATTTTAAAGATGATCAGATACACATTTTTTTGACTACAATGAGAGGTTCTCCGAATAAGACAACTACTTAATCCTAGGGGTAACCGCCGAGACAACGCAAACATTTCATACAAGATCCTCGTAATTAATTTACATTCAAGCTGACTGTGATGGGGTAATTAGACCGATTTTCTAAATATTCTAGGAGTTTAAGATTTTAAAATTTAATGCTGTAGAGAGCAAGGGAAGGTATTCATTAAAGCACGATTAAGTAAAATAAAACATTGAGAGCTGCATAAGATGGAATCGAGTATTACCGCAATTAGTAATTCAAGATACTTTACAAATGATTTGCTTATATTACATTTCACGAATGACTTGAAAAATTCGTGACATATAATTGAACGTGATGCTCATGAGAGCTTACATCCATGAGTATGAACAGAATTGGACTCAATATGTGGATCGTATGTCAAGATTTCAGGATCCGTAATGTAATTTTATTATAGTGTCACTGGTAGCGTTGGCGTTGGAACACGTAGAATTTCTTCGATTTGACGTCACATCACTTTATTAAAAAAAACTTGTCAATCTTTTTAATTTCATTCACAAGAATTCACAGTATAAACACTAATTACTATCCTGTTTCGAGTCTCTCACAGACATAGTGTCTCTTGCAGACATGTTCTAGATATACACAGAAGCACTGCCTTGCAACGCTTTTTTTCTCTCTCTTCAAACCACCTTCAGATTGGTTTATATGCCACTATCTCTCGCCACTCACTGGAGACTGACTACCGTACTGGTCGACCGACTCTGATTCATCTTATTTGCGAGGGTCGAACTTTCTTTTTCTTTCTCAAATCGAAACCTCGAGAGGCCGATACTTTTAGAAAACGATGCTTAGATCTAGAAAGCTACCAGTAGGCCATCCGCAACTCATGAATCCCCCAGAACATAGAAAAGCTAGTCTCACTGTAGTCCAACCCAACAGTACGCCACAATACTAAATTAAGTAAATTGCAAAATACCGTTGGAAAGGGCTAGAGAATTACGGTTGGAATTTTCTTGTAGATCGTAACATTCTTTTGAGGACAACAATATGAATGAAATAAGACGACGAATTAACTTGAACATTAATTTTGTTGTTAGAATAATAATGTATAACGCAACGTTAAACTGAGAGAGTGTTATACACAATTATGATCGTTATGCCATAAAATGAACCTTAATACAAAATTGTATGAGGGAAAATGTTGTGTTGCGTTACATTTTATCGTCCATTACATGGCAATAGGAAATAACGTTTTAAGTTTAATGCGATTTTTCTTACCTTATAACACTTTATGTTGTATACCATGAAATTAACATATTTCTTCTAATGTTAAGCTATACATTATACCTTTTAAATGCATTACGTTAAAAAATCAAATAAAATGTCTACATTATCTATTTATTTTAAAAGTTACTGCCATTAAACGTATATATTGTTACATCATGTGAAAGGAATAAATAAAGTAAGGATCTAAATTGTATTAAAGCAGCTGGATGAAATCATAAAGGTAAGTAATTGGGTGGATTACTTATTTAGGAACAAACTTCATACGGATTGTTATCTGGAATGAATGCTCGGAGATGAATATATACTAATACATGGATTGTGAAGTGAAAAGCAGAATAGGGTCTGCCCTTCGATGGAAACTATTAATTAAATAATTTTGTATTCACTCAGGCCAAAAACGTACGGCTGAAAAACACAAACGAAATTTCTTTAACACGATAATAATGATTCTATATGTGTGTAAATAACGTGAATTCCGAGAACATTTAAAGATGAGAAGTTTTAATTTCAATACCTCTAACCTTAATAATTATAAAATATGCACATCTTAAGTTGATAATACTATTTTCAAACTAGCCTCATTCAAACACATATTTGCCCGTGAGGACAGAATTAAGGAGCAGATATTTTGGTCGATGTCCTCATAAAGAATTTCGACTTCGGTTATGAGAAGCGGAAACTGTTTTTAAAATTCTGTATCGCTACTTTTTTTATTCCTTAAGGAAGCTGCAGTTCTAATGACAGTAGTTTTAAACGTATAATTTGAAGTTTATCATTCCCTATCTCTGTAAATTATGCAACTAGTTAATATTTTAACACATATTTATAGTCATTATAAAACAGTTTTAATTGAAGATTATGGCTACTTATATGCACTAATTACTTAGCAACAATAGTCTCAGACGGTAAAATATCTAAATATATTTTCTTACTACATAGTGGGAAGTGTTTTTGTTTCGACCGAAGTATATTAAATTATACTTACTTACTTACTCACTGGCACTATCGAACCCGTAGGTTCATGGCCGCGCGGACATAAGCTCTCCATACATCCCTATCCTGAGCTAATGCTTTCCAATAATTCCCTGTATAATCTACTTCCTTCAAATCATAGTTAATGTTGTTCTCCCACCTCATTCTGGGTCTACCAACTGGGCGTTTTCCTTCTGGCTTTCCTACAAGAAGTTTCCGTGCACGTCTTTCATTCCCCATACGCGCAACATGTCCTACCCATCGCAGTCTACGAGACTTAACTGTTCTTATTATATCTGCCTTCCTATAAAGACCATGTAGTTCATTGTTATGTAGTTTTCTCCATTCACCTGTCTGTTCATCTCTCTTTGGTCCAAAAATTTTCCTACGAACTTTATTCTCAAATACTCGTAATCTCCTTTCCTCCCTTAAAGTAAGAGTCCATGTTTCGCACCCATATAATATAACTGGTAGAATAATAGTTTTATATATTTTCAGTTTAACGTTTTTTGAAAGGAGTTGGGACATCAAAAGTCTCTGCAATGCATAATAGTATGCATTTCCAGAATTGAGCCTATGTTTAATTTCTTTGTGCATCTCATTCCTATTTGTGATTATTGTTCCTAAGTATTTGAATTCAGCCACTTCCTCAAAATTTCCCTAATTTGTCATTAGCTGTCCATTTCCATTATATACTGAATTTCTACGTGTGACCATATATTTAGTTTTACTGATATTTACTTCCAGTCCTAATTTCTTAGTGTTATTCAATAGTGTGTGCGTGTTGGCCTTTAGTATCTCCTCGCTATCGGCCAGTTGTACTACATCATCAGAATAAACTAATAGCTTATTAATACCATTGGGTTGTAAGCCTTCCTCATTCTCTAAAGAATTAATGGCATGCTCTAGTACAAAATTAAATAGTAGAGGAGATAGTGCATCTCCTTGCTTCAACCCATTCTGGATAGTAAATTAAATTATATGAAAAAAATTCTGTTAAAATAAGATAATTTCCGAACGTTAATAGTTGATACGAGTTGTTGAATCAGCTATGGGTCTGGACCAGACATGTCATAGTTCAGAGCTCCAAGTTCCGTGCGAAGCGTAGTACTGACTCTGGAGCCTGCATTCTACTTACCACTTCTCCGGCGGGACATGAAAGACTACCATTGTCACGAACGTTTATAACAAGAGGAATCAAAATATAAATTAAGGCACAAACAGGAGTAAAGCATTTATTAATGAATAGTAATAACTATTTTACAGTATTAAATAATACCTCAGAATATTTTAATCTGCAATATTTAATATTTGCCTAAAAAAACAAGAAAGCATTACGGACCAACAGGTCTCTATGTACAAACAAATCAAAAGATGAGAATACCTTTAAAATATTAATTTATTTCTTCAACATTTTATCAAACATGATGCAATATTTCTTGGTACATGAAAAAAAAAGTGGGTATATTTATTGTTCCTACTGTAGGAAAATAAATCACTTCTTTTCAGGGTACAGCTTTCCGGGTTTTCTTAGTTCACACTTGACATTTTTTTAATTTTATTATATTTTTATATAATACTTTCCCATTAGAGGATTGCCACAAGGAGAAAGTGATACAGACAATTGATTTTCGAAATTGACGACATACATTTAAATATTTCAAATTGTAATTGAAGTATATTCTATAAAGTAGAAATTTTGTAATCATGGTTCCTTAAAATTGAAATTGATCCTCTAATGGTAGCTATGGCAATTTTAGAAAGATACACTCTGTCCAAATCTAAGAAATTCCAAAATTTAGGTCAGAATCCTACTATAGTACCTCTTGCCCCGATCATCAATCATGTGACAGTTATACTATGTAATTGGTATTTATCTTTATAATAGTCAACTGTTGGTTCATATATGGCTTTCTTTTCACAGTCAACTTCCTCAGGTTGGCCACTATGAGTCTCATGTGGGATCCAATACAAATTTTATAACATGGTCTAAATGCAATACTATTTATTCATCTATTACTCCCATTTACTAATTTAATATTAAAAATATGAAATTAGTACCTGATAAACCAGTCGCCCTCATCTGCAATAAAGATCTGTTTGAATACGTCAAGTAGTTAAAAATATGATGCCATTTCAAAACAATGTTTCATATTCTGCATTTCAACTGGTATTATCGCCTCATTATGTGATGGCTGTTCGTTTATATAAAACGGGTGTCGCGACAATGATTATCATGCGGAATTATTATAGTGGCGGTAGTCCGCATCTTTTTATTTAATTATATATAACAGTTGCGGGGAAACAAAGCGAGCCGCTAGACAACCATCAATAGTGAGGCTACAATACTGAAGTTGTTGTATAAGTTGTACAAGGGTTCGAATCTGCGAGCGTGTTCTTGTTGAGCATGTCCTTATTCTCAGCTTCTTTTAAAATTTATGTCTTATAGGATGCTAATATTGTTGTTATTCTGTGTAATTGTGACATAGGATTATCGATTTTGATGAACTGATGACCCGTTTGTAGTATATGTTTGGCAAAGCTTGATTTTGTTCGTTATTAATATATTTTTTTAATGTTCAGTATACCTTATGTTAAAATTTCTTGTTGTTCTACCGATGTAAAGCTTATCGCAATTGTGTACACCTTCAATTTGGTATTTATTTTTTACTTCAATTTTGTTTCATACGATGTTGTTGAATTTTTATTAGTTCGATTTTTATGTTTTTGTCTTGTTTTTTCCTCAAAATAACTAATTTAACCATTTCGAAATTTGGGGAGATATTCTGTGCTAAAAAAATACGAAGGCTTGATTCTCGCAAGGTCTCCATGCTGAACGTAGCCATGCTCATCATTGCGTTTGACGAGTGAAACTGAACCAAGTCACCAGGTAGCGTCACCTGTCCAGCGGAACGCTCCTGGTGCATATCGGAGCGCACCGTCTCACGGAGCTCGTGTTTTACATCGCTGGTCTAGACTATATCATTATTAAATATAATCTCTGAAATCTCACCATAATGTGTACGAACGTTTGTGTAATACATCTAAGAACTTACTATGTTTACCTGCATGACTAGAAGAATAATATAGTATCTAAAAGAAATACTCTCCTTAGTAGCTTCCGGAATGTAACAAACAAAATACTTTATCGTGAGTTAGAACTGCACTTCTAATTAACCTGCCGAAGTTGGGCAGTCTGTCCTCTTAAAGTCATATTTTCTCTACATCATTTTGTGGTCTGCCAATTAATTTTTCCTTGTAGATTAGATACGTTAAAATTGTTTTTGGAACCAGAGCCGCATTAATACTTAAAAACGGTAGTTTTCTAACCCGTGGACCATTATAATCATTTCTGTTCTTTGTAGGGTGGTAAAAATGTTTCGATATTGATTAACTTTTAATAAACATCAGCGCGTTTTTACAAGTCTTTAGCAACATTAATGTGATTGACTACATTCTGAATTTAAATTTAAAACAAACATAGTTACATTTAACTCTTGCTTTCTAGATATATGAAGAGCTTATCATAAAGCGTTGCTGACGCACTGTTATTATCGTTAAGGATGGTGCAGTTAAGCAGAATATTTATACGAGTCAATGAAATTAGTTTAGATATCAATATCCTCAGGTAATCGGTCAATTGTTCTTCAACAATGCGTCTCATGGCTTTAGAAATGACTGAGAGGATGGTAGTAGGTCTAAAATAGTTTGGTGATATAGGTAATTTAATTTTAGGGAATGGTCTGACTACAGCTTTTTTCCAAAGTTCAGGGTAATTTGAAGTCATGATTGAGGAGCATATTGATCGCAGTTGGGAGTACGACATCGAGTAATTTGTTTAAAAGTCGATACTTAGTTTGTCTATACCTTGAGTTACTAGTTCCTTAGTTTTTTATACGGTCCAATGATAGTTTAATGGCAATTGGTGTTAAATAGGAAAACAAGAATTTTCCTTGGAAAGGATAAGACCGGAATAGAAGCTCGTCTATAGTACGTTGTTCGGTCGTAGAGTTTAGGTTAAATGAAGCGTATGATGTGAAATGCTGGCTTAGATCGTCCAGTTATATAAATATACTTAGGGTCGGTTTCACCAACAGAGGTGACTATATTACGCCAGTTTTCCCCGTGTATAATGCATAGCTTAAACTGGCGTTTGGTTGTTGGCTGCCGTAAACCATTGATCTAATACTTTTCCACACATCACTTGCATTTGGGCATGGATCAATGCGATTATGAGCATACAGCATTCCTAATGTTTTGATTGTTTTTGTCTTGTACTGCCATTTTTGTATCGTCTGAATTTTCGATAAGCAGCGTCCCTGTCTGTCATCGGTAATCGAATTTCAATGGAGATCTAGGGAGTTGGACACTTATCAATTCGTTTAGAATTCAAAGCGGCAAGTCAGTCGTAGAGTTCTAATATAATATTGTTAAAATTTAGCAACTTATCGTCAATGGTGCGTATAATCCAGACGTCTTGCCACGGCAACTCGATATTGTCTAGAATTAAAGCTTGTTAGATAATATTTTGCAAATTTCTGTGTGTCAGTAATTTAGGCCTGGTCCAAGGACGCTGGAGAGATTATTTGATATATGACGTCATGGGCTGCTATTCCTGGGGCAGGAATTCGTCTGCAGTTTATAATTTTCTGCGAAATTATCGTGTTTATGATGTATATTAAAATATCAGTCATGACAGTGCGATCGGTGGGTTATAGAGGCAAGACATGCATTTTGTGCAGGTGAAATAATGCTACTTGTTCGAATATAGAAGTGGAGGATGTTGAAAGTAGATTAGAGTTATATTCACCTGTTTCTTTAACATGATGATAGTACGGTAATAGACTTAGTAAGGGTGTCTATATAACTCTATATAAGCTCTATTTTCGATAGGTTCTTCGAGCATTGTAATTATGTGCGGAGTGGACAATAATTTGTAGGTTTTAAATCTGATCTTACGTAAGCTGCTAATCCTCCACATCTTTATCTTAGTGTGTCATTGTGACAGATAATATCCCGTCAGTAGCCACAAAAGTGGAGGGATAAGTAGGAATCAGATGCTAGGAATGCATGTAGAGAGATTTCGGAAAATAAATGTCGAATTTAATTTATGTGACTATTTAACACATGACCCAAATTGCAGTCAATGACCAATCACATTTCAATGAATTTTGATTTACATCCAATCACAGTCATTTTTCACTTCGATTTTATCACTTCCATTTCATCGCTTACATTCTATCAAGTGGCTCCCAGATTGTATTTGTAGTGCATTAATGTATCCAGAATCTGCTTTAGATATAATAGAAAAACATTCGTAGCAAATGATTATACCATAAGAAAAAATAAACATTGTTTGCACTTTCTCAAACGAATTATTTCCCAGGAATTTCCGTTGCAGAAAAATATAATATACATATTTACATCATAGGACTTCTGAAATCAATCAATAACCTGTAATTATGTGTTTCATTTTTTTCTCTACTAGGGTACATTATTACAATGTTGTGATTCTATTTGGCAATCTGATTGCAGTGATGAACAAATTAAACATAACGTTTCTTATTTGTTTCAAACATCGTCATTTACATAAAATGTAAATATGTTTAAATAACTACGTATATTTAAATAATGATTTGTTAGTAAACAGCTTAATTTTATTCCTTAAATAGTCCTAACAAATGCCACTCTTGATTTCCATATTCTCTAGATAAATTCAAGACTTACTTCGTAAGTCGTGAATTTATCGATAATTTCGAACTCACTTGTGGCATTACTTATGGCAAAGAATAATTTAGTGTTAATGAGGGCAAATTTACAATGAAAATAGTAACTGTATTTACACATTATTAGAAGCAGAGAAAAATATTATCATTATCAAAATTAATTAAATTTGTCTTTTCGAATAATGATATAAATTAATGTAGAGCAGTTACTATAACTTAATTATTAATTTCAAGGTGTCAAATAAACGAAATAAGTTACTAGAAATGAAATTAAGAAATGGATTTGAGACAAGATGAGAATGAAAATCATACGCTATGTACGCAAATGGCTTAAATTAACGGAGGTCTCTAACACTGGCCATACGCTTTTCGAGTCACCAAACTTAGCAACTTAACTCCATTCAGTGTCCAGACATTATATGTACCAACGTTATCATAGTGGCTCTCTTTAGTGTGTGACGCGTTCTCATCAAATCATCTGGATTTTGTAACACCCGGTTCCTTTAGCATTTTCTTGTTTAAGAACAATTCTACTAGTTTCCGATATCTTATAAATTTAACTATAATAGGGCGCGGCGTATCTTCCCTTCATATTCCAACATGATGGCTCATTTCAATATCGTTAGTAGAGAGATCCACTCCGATTTTGTGGGCTATTTCGGTCGATCGCCTGGACATTGGTGTCTCCTCGGCCACTTCTCTGACACCGAATATCCGTAAGTATTGCCGCCTCTGATATTATTCTAAGTCGTCCACTTAATTTGCTTTTTAATGTGACTTTTTCTGCGATGATCTTCAGGTTTCCAATTACAATATCATTAATCCTAATTTTTTTTTTTAATTTCCGCTATAACTGATTTTTTATCTTTGGTACCAAAATTTGCAGCACCTCCCTGCCTTGGACAGGACGCCCAGAAATAGAAGTAGCAGATTTGTTACTCTCTCTACCTATCTTCTTCTTCTTCTTCTTCTTCTTCCTTCCAAGTATTAGGCCAAGGCCTATTACGATCCTATAGAAAATTTTCCCTCCAGCGTTTCATAGGACGGACCTGTGATCTTCGTCCTCTTGGTATATACTTATAATCAGCTTTGGGGATCCGATTTGAACTCATTCTTTCTAGATGGTGTTTCCAATTTAGTTGGTACTGTTTAATATATTCCAAAATTGGCGTAGTCTTCAATTCTTTTAAGATATCGGTGTTCCTTTTCCGATCCCATCTGGTGTAACCCGCTGTTCTGCGCATGAATCTCAATTCACAAGCCGTTATTCTGCTTTCATGTTGTCTTTTTAGTGTCCATGCTTCACTACCATAGGTCAACACTGGTCTAGCAAAACTGTTATATAAATGTAACCTGGTGTTTTTTTTGTACAAGGGATGGTTTCATAACTTGATTAATAATTCCCAATCTTTTATTATAACTAGTATTTTTTCAGGGATATCCTTTTCATCCCAGATAGGGAGGTAATATCCAAGATATTTAAATTGATTAGATCTCTCTAAAATTTTATTCTGGAAACAGATTTTACTTTGTATGGGGTCCTTTCCATGAAATGCCATAATTTTAGTTTTGTCAATTGATATTTCCATATTAAATTTGGCAGCTATTGTTTGTAAATTATAAATTGATCGTTACAAATCATTTTCGGAGAGTGCCAGAAGAGCTAAATCGTCCGCAAAAAGAATAGCATCACGTTTGAGGTTCCTATTGATGGGTATATATCCTCGTTGTGTTTTCCTCCATTCATTTAATAATTTATTCGTATATATATATATAATGAAAAGCACCGGTGAAAATCCACATCCCTCTCTTACTCCAGTGTTGATTTTTTTCCCAAGAAGATAATTTGCCACCTTGTTTAACAGAAATTTCATTATCTTTATAGATGTTGAAGATATTAGTAATATATTGTTGTGGAACGTTATCATCAGCTAAAATTTGTGGTAATATATTTCTGTCTACTTTGTCAAAAGCCTTTATGAAGCCAACGAAGGCGATATGATTTTCTATATTGAATTCCTTGTGCTTTTCTGATAGTAGTTTTAGAGTGAAGAATCCATCTGTACAAGATCTACCCTTTCTGAGTCCATTCAGCGCTCCTCCAATTACATTTTCATATTTTTTTTTCAGTTTAATCTTAACTATATTAGCATACATTTTATATCCAGAGTTCAACAAGTTAATTCCACGATAGTTATCTTGGATTTGGCGACTTCCATTTTTGAAGATTGGTATTACAATGGATTTGTTCCAGCTTTGTGGTGGTTCGTGTCCTTCCCATATCACATTAAGGAGAATAAGAAATCTGTCTAAACAATTTTTAGTTGAAAATTTAAATAATTCCTGATTAATGTGGTCTTCTCCTGGAGTTTTGTTACTTTTTAATGATTTAACAAAATCAGTTAATTCAGCTATATAAATTTGTTCCAAAGCAGTGTTTTTAGAGATTGGTATTTGTAATAAATCATCATTTTGTGTCCATAAATGATGAAAGTAATTAAGCCAAGATTCTTTGGATATACAATGTAAGTGTGCATTTTCTTTTGAATCATTATTTAAATTTTTTAAAACTTTATATATTTTTGGTTGAGGCTTAGTGATATAATTTTCCAAAAATGATACAAATTGTTCCCAGCTTTGTGTATGTTTTTTTTGCGAACTTCAATTTTAGCTATGGCTCTCTTCCTATGATACTCTACTTTTATCTTCATCTTTTTTTGTAGACAAGATTTTTTTTGTATGCTAGAGATAATTGTATTCGGATTAGAATTATTCTTTCATTCCAAAAAGTATAGCTATGTATTGAATTTCTAAATCGTTTATGAATCATAACTGCTACTCCTGCTTGTGCACGAATACGTTATTTTACACCACTAAAAACTTAATGTAATTTTGAGTTTCTTTGGTGCCTTGTAATTTCTTTTTTTTTCTGATATTACAGCTAATGAAATTCCTTTTTTGCACAATATATCATCTAATTGATCATCTTTATATTTAATGCCTTGTACATTCCATATGCTAAAAAGGAAAATATTTTTTTTTCTTCCAAGAGTTGTCCTTTTTGATGCTTTGGTCGTCATTAGTTTGATCCTTCCGGGAAATTCTCGTATAAGACTTGAAAGCATAATAATAGTCCCTTCGATTGGTTTCTGGCCAAAGGAAGGCAAGATCAGTGATGGGGCTGCCATCTCATAGCCTCTGGTCAGGCTTTTGTGGAGAAGAAAAGAAAATAAAGGATAGAAGAAATGGAAGAAAGGAAAGACTCCCTAGCCCTCTGATGCCCTAATAGCGTCGGGGTCGAAAAAACAAGAGTTAACCAAGAGAGATTAGATAGTAAAGTTAAAAGAGTGCAAAACACAAGTAAATGGAAGAAATGTTTTGCTCAGCTTAGGCACCTTGTGGTCGCCATCCACATATCCCCTAGATGAGGACCCCTGAGGGATCGTTCCTCCTATAATAATGATTAAATACAATAATTCATATAACATACTATCAAATAACATTTAGAGTCGACATTTAGAAATATGTGACACACAAAACTGCTCTTAACACCTGACAAAAAAAATCGATAAAGCCAGGATTGCTGTTTGAAGCTATTACCAGCTGTTCACCATTAAACTAACTACACATTCCTCAAGATATGTTAGTGTTTAAAAATAAATATTTGAAGGAGTAATAATAGTAGTAATAATATTAATTTATTTATAAACAGGTTTTCAAAAAACAAAGATTTCTAAATGTTTAACTTCTTTCTCTATTCTTCTCTATCTTCCCATTCCAATTCTTCCACAACTAGCTCCCTCACACCTCTTCTTACACCATATCCATTTATATCTAGGTCGAACTCTCTCTCCTTTCCCAGGTGGAATCCATTCCAAAGCTTATGTGAGTAATCTTTTCTCTGGCGTCCCACGTATATGACCATACCATTCCGGTTGTCTGATGATGATGATGATAATAGTAGTAATAGCCGTAGTAGGATTTTGTTAGATTAAGAGTAAAATACATACAATGCTACCTACAGATATAAGTCGAACGGGCAACAAGCCGTACGTGGTGTTGACAGTCCGTATCAATAAAATAATGTCTAGTAATAATATCTTCTTGTATCTTGTAAGCCCATGTTTTCCCTTAACAGAGATTTAGGCGCTCTCCCCTTACAGGGAAGAAATTGAACCATGCTAATTTGGTTACACTTGTTTTCTTATAGATGTCATTTGAGTGGTCCGTGGTCAGCGTTCCGCCTCATACTGACATATTGGAAACCAAGGTAGTACTAGAAGGGGGAAAATTCGGTAAATGTTGCTTAGAGGCCTTTCATTTAGGTTTAAGGATCTTTTACGAGCCTGAAAATCTTCAGATTCGGACCCACGGCTTAAAGTCTCTCCCGAAGGACTTGCTCCTTGGATTTTTCCATCCTAAAAAAATCCATCGACCCCGGCCGGGTTTGAATCCGCGACCCTCGGAACCAGAGGCAAGCAGCATAACCACTAGTCCACCGCGGCCGATAAAGTAAAAAAAAAAAAATTATTGTACTTTGTAATTGGCACTGAATCTATTTACCATAAATTGAAGTGTTCCCATAACGTTGTTTCATTAGTGAATGCAACAAACCGAATGAAATAATATAGCAGACATAATAAATGGTCTAACAAGAAATTGAATGCTAAACTAAACTATATAATCTCTATAAAGTCATCAACTCTACATGTGTTTCATACAGAGTGTACCGAAGTATGAGGCCGTGGATTTTGTGATGGAATTAAAAGTGAACAGAAGCGAAAATGTATCATTGAACTATAGTCCAAAAATAAACGGGTTACAAGATAACGCCTGATTAAGGCTAAGTCAATACTATGTAATAATTCCAACATACGGATAATGATATTTACTGTACAAGCGTAAACAAACAAGGAGTTGATAAAAAAATGTAGTTGAGTAACCGACCTAGGTAAGCCTACTAGATGTTTCCTAATATAATGATTAGTTGTTTTGTATTTGCACTTGAATATACGTAGTACGCCGTAGCGTTGTTGGTTAAGACAACATGCTGCATAGCCGGAGTATCAGGGATTCAAGTCCAGGATGGGTCAGGATTAATCATTTGCCTTAACCTTCTTACGGCACCAGTGACTCTGAGATCGGCTTAACCTCTACCGGAATTGACTACTAGGCGTTTGTTTTGCGGGTAAAGACGACAGTCAGCTGACAACTCGAGCCGATTTTCTAAAATGGTGGGATCCTTAACCTCCTACTATCCCAAGGACCTCCTGAGGTCTATGGTAAGGTCATTTTACCTTTACTTGAATGTAGTGTTTGTCTCGTGATTGGTAAACTGATTATTCATACTATATTCATTGTTAAATATCTGGAAAAATGTTTTCAAAATCTCTCAATCCAGTTCCTGCAGGGATTTTATGTCCTACAATGACATTTTCCTTTAATCCATAAATTGAATTGTTAGCGAATTTTTTTGTAATTAGTACTTACTAACCGCCACTCACATAACAATAAACTTCTAATATCTCATAATCGAACCCATTTTTACTGTATTATTTTTAATTTTATTTTTTTTACCTTTCTTCCCTGACTATAGGGCCCGCGTTCGAAACCCTGCCGGGATGCAAATTTTAATTATTAAACTAATTTATTTGTTTATTGTTAATCTTGGGACGAGAAGAGGTGGCTGTATTTAATTTTTGATCGCTAAATTTTATATCAGATTCCTGTATTGAATTGCAAATCCCTCTGCAGTATATGTTTAGAAGGCATATAGTATTGTTAATAGCGATTCTTCCACGGGATTTGGGACGTTGAACATGGCGTCAATCTTGGTACTTTTCGATAGAAATAGGCAACATGCCGGCATCGAGTTATATTTCCTCCTTTCTTGTCATCATCATCTCTCATTCAACTCACTTTTCACAACACAAACACAAACCTACCCTCATCCTACGCTCCTCTCAATACAAAATAAAATATTGTATCATCGACATAAAGTGGTTAGGAAAAATTGTGTGTGAATTGAAATCAGATCACAATAATGCAACATAACTCTCCACCACGGACACGGAAGCACAAAAATGCAGTGAGTGTAATTAGAACAAACACACACAATTTGCACTTTCACTTTTGGAACACTCTGTATATAATGTACTGCACACAGTTTACAGAATTAAAACTTACAACGTAGTATAGTAACATATTGAGAGATGTTCAATTACAGAATACAGTTACTCTCAATATGCCTACTTGTAGCCGAAGGGTTTAAGGGATCATGAATTGCTGTAGATCTAAGAGATTTGAGGACAGGTTTTGAGTCCTTGTGGCGGAAGATACTTTCTTATGAAATTTTGACAAAAATATCGGATATGGACCAACTCATCAAAGTGAGCTATTTGGGTAGCTAAAATAAGTAGTGATTACAGATTGACAAAACCAGAATAACGGCTTGGGAACACGATATGCCGGGCACGAGCCGTCTCTATACTGGGTGGATGATCGTCCACCATTGTGATTAATATATGTGGACATGAAGCCAGCTAGTAGAGTAAGGGCATTCTCGACCTAACGCCCTATGGAGTTTTACTTGTAAATATTACTCGAGATCGCTGCAAAGCAGAGACACAATTCCAAGAATTACATATTAAAATGATGGGTTTTTCGCGTACAGCTGTTTTTTAGAAGTTACGAATGTTACACAGGAATTGTATAATAATAAAAATAATAGTTGTATAATGTATTATTATTATTACACCATCATGAAAAATTAGAGAAAATACAATGAGTACCGGCTCCGGGTTAAGAAAATAAGATATAATGACAGGGGACTCGACTTACTGACCAGATGTCACTCGTAAACTGATTGAAGTGATCGTCCACTCTGTGATTAACACATATGGAAATGAGGTCAGCAGTCGGTTGGTAGACCATGGGTCTTCCCAGTTCTGTCGCACCATGGAATTTAATTAAATAATAATAATTAATAATAATAGTAATAATAACAATAATGATAATAGCAATAATAAAGTTAACAGTAATATGTTATTGTGTAACGTAACTAGCTAAAGAGTAATATTTTATGGTACCTTACACAGAAGTAAAAGTTTACTCCACATGAATTTTTCTAACAAATTAAACATTAAAGGGATGTAACTGTGTTTACATAATGGCGATGCTGAATCTTCTCTTTTATATGAATACACTAAATTTCCTAAGTCACATGATTTATGACACACTTTCTGAGCAAAGTTATAAATTGCTACAATTTCTTGAACAAACTTTCCACTCATTTTTTCTCTTTTTTTCCTTTCTTCAAAGGATATAAACAACAGAAACATCTGCCACCTTTCATTTTTTGAATTTTTGTTTGCTAGCTGTATGTCATTTATGTGTTATTTCTTTCTCCATCTCTTTCTCTCCCTAGTTCCTGTGGTTTGACAGTTTGCTCTAGGACTAGAATGATCTACAACTTTGGCGGCTGTCGATTCAGAAAATGTTTGCTCAGAGAAGAAGTTCACATAATCTTCCTCACATGTTCTTGAAGACGGCGATGAAATACTGTATATCCCCTCAGCCATTCGGTTTCATACTTTTCATTCCTCTTTGCCATAAAGAAGCGTGCTTCAAAGTCCACTCTGTACGTAAGTCGTATTGACTTTCAAGTACGTACTTCTTCTCTTCAGGGTCAATTGAAAATATTGTACTTTCCTATCAATACCCTCTATGCTTCTATACTCTCTGAGAGATTTTGAGTTCATTTAATGTATTCAAGAAATCGCATTATATGATAATGTGAACATGATTGTAAAAGCGTATAATGTCGCTGTGGGTATCTGATGTCATTACAAATGAAAACTACATCAATTTACTAACAACCCGAAACAGACAATTTATTCTCCACGAGTCATATTTCTGACATTAAAGAAGTATTCATTCCACACAGTATAATAAATTTAAGGGGACAAACTACTCGTAGATGCGGCAGTTATACCAAGTTATATCTCATGAAGATTCAAGTGACGAGGTGCCTCAGCTGTTGGAAAATGCATTCATTGTTCGGAAAGTACCCAACAACCGAATTGTAGGACGATGGATTGTGCTCGCCGGAAACCAAGATGATATCTTATACAAGTGACCACCGCGATTTCATGTTTTGACCAAATTCCTCTGACGTGATTACACATTATTTAGTTCTTTATTTAAACTGAAAGGGCACCGTGACTTGAAAGATCTGTTGCGCCGTCTTCATATTATGGAGATGAGTGGATTGAGGGTCTACCCTGTGATGTTATTCAATTTATTAATAAGTCGTCTTCAGGTTCGACAAATCAGGTTCTACTTCCATGACCCGTGAGGGGGGGACTACAACACTCCCGTTTTCATCGCTCAGGATCGGAGTCATAAAACAGGATCCTGGTGGAACCCCATTAGATCCCCGCAATCACATATTTTCAATACCAGTGGATTATCAAGCCAACTACTTTATTTCAACATGAGATGGGGTGTAACCTTGTTTTTACTTCCACTACCTCAAAATTTGAAATAATTGCAATAAGTGTATTATAACTAGATAGAGGTGCATTCTTCTACTAAGTCATCATTTTGGGTAAGGTTGCCTTCTCCCGAGATAGTTTTTTTTAATGTTTGTGCAAATATGATATTTTATAAAATGTGACAAATTATGAATATAGGACATAGTATGAACGTTCCACAGTACTATTTATTGAATTCACTCGAAACCGACGTACAATTGTCCCCAAATGCCTCATTTCTTTCTCCAAGACAAGAATTATTTAATCCGTGATAGCGGTATCCTAAGTCCATAATTTTAAAACAGAAGCTTATAAATTAAATATAAAACTGAATATGGTGTTTATTAAAGTTGATAACCAATATTCAAATATATATTAGGGCACATGCCTAGATTTCACAACTGATATCTAACGACATTTAATATTTAGGCCCATCTGAAAATAAACTTAAAATTAAATAATTATATTAAGAATACACACTGAGATAAAATGTTTGCGAACAAATATACTAGTCCTCCTTTGTAGTAAAAATATTGTCCTATATAAACACTAAGGATTTGAAGATGATAGAAATAATAATAATGATAATGATAATAATAATAATTATTATTATAATAATTTATATTAATAATAATTATAATAATAATATTACTACTACTACTACTACTACTACTACTACTACTAATAATAATAATAATATTTATAGAAATAATAACGTAAATTGAAAATACTGAACAACTCATTAATTTAACGAACATTGAAGAAATGGTTTTTTTTAGGAAAATGGTTTCAATCTAATGCCTACTTACAATTAGTCGCTATAGGTTTAATTGTTATAGTCGAGTTAATGAGGAAGATATATAATTTTATTATAACTGATTTCTAGGTAATATAACTGATAGGCATATGAAAGCGTATTAACATTCTTAAATAATGTCTTCTTACCGTCTACATGCAGAAGATTAAATATGTGAGTCAGAGCCATATTGTAAGGGAAGCGATGAAAAAATCGTAAATGCGCACTGTGCTGTACCATTATTATCCTTTTATATTGTTAAGGAGCATGTATCAGTTGGTTTAATTGATATTAAAATGCAGTATAAGGATGCTATATAATTATTAAATAAACAGTTAGCCAAAATATAGAACATTTCAAGGGCGGTTGAGAGAGAGAGAGAGAGAGAGAGAGAGAGAGAGAGAAACTATTCTTCAACCATTTTTAATGACATGACTTTTGAGAATTTTTATTGATTTTCAAAAGGCGATTAAAGCAATAAAATGAAAACAACTAAGCTTATTCCATGCCTCAAGTAATCCACGAACTATTTCCTAAAACATTAAATTCCATAACAACGAATTGAAATGTTATTATGTATTTAGGGATATTCACGAAAATCGGTATTTTTACACTACTACTGTGTTGCTTGAACAAATGAATTCGGTCTGACTGATATCTGATTGTGCTGTTAACACTTCAACTAAACTCTATAGGTTTAGAAGTTTCTTATCCTGTTACCCGGCTTCTGGCCTTACTTCCACAAGTGAAAATCACGACTGTGTATTGTCGTACAAGCACCAGTATCATAGGGGTGGCATGTTATCAGCATACAGGTTTCCTAACAGCACTATCTGGTTTTCTCACCATGGGGTCTTAACTCAATTATCATACAATTAAAAGTTTACTTCTTGAAAAAACAAGTGACTTAAAAATAATGGAAACACATAATCCAATGAAAAACCTGATTGTACAATTGAATATAAAATTGGATGTGCGTGGTTTGCCTTGATTTCAAACTAAAAAGTTATTAATTTATGATTTCAACTTAGATATTGGCAAGTAAAACTATTCGTAGAATAGCAAACCAATTGGGATGCATAATAATCAATAATCATAATGAAAATTTGTAACATACAACCGGATCACTAATCCTAAATCCAATATATAAAAATTAATATTTCTTAGTTCGTTTGTTCCTATTTTATGCGCTGCCATACCGTCCACCCTATTGTGATTTTGCTTTTTGCAAAATGTTCAAGATATTCCCGCGATGAATATAGGCTATAAGGGAGTTTTGATATTCAACTCCTACACACTTAAAAATCACCCTTTGTAGTGGGAAACGTGAAAAAAGTCAATGTTTTGACGCTTATATGGCTTACGATGCCTAAACCATAATATATACACAAAATTAGTCTACATAGAATTGAATATCTAAAAACAAACTCTACAAAAAATCCGGGACAGCATTTGTTTATCGTTTACGGATAACTCACAATAGCAATTTTTGTCTTTCATTGATGCCAACAAGAAGATCGGGACAAGTAGATTACCGGACATGCGTGCGCTGCCATATTATTCATCAGATTGTGATGGAGCGTTTTGCAAAATGTTCAGGATTTTCCCGGGAGGGTTATAGGCTATATGAGAGTTTTAATGATTCAGCCCTTCACCCTTAAAAATCACCCTTTATTGTAAAAAAAGTAAAAAAAAGGTAGTGTTTTTTGTACGCTTAAATGGCTTACGCTGCCTAAACCATACCAAATACACCAAATTAATATAAGCAAACTTGAATATTTAAAAACCCTCTACATTAAAGTCCGGCACAGCATATGATTATCTTACTCGGAATAACCAGTTTTGTCTTTCATTGATACCAACAAGATCAAGATAAGTATATTCCCAGGCAAGCGTGGTAACGCTTGGCGGATATTCTTTAACGGAAAACTTACTATAACAATTTTGTCTTTCAGCTCATATATGCCAAGATGATCAGGATAAGTTGATTCCCGCTCAACACCGGATAATCAGCACGAGGTATCTTAAAATAATTACAATATAAATTTATTAATATTTTTTCGAATTATTTATTCAAATAAACATAAAAACACGTTAAATTTCGTCTTTCAGCTCATTTATACTAAGATGTTCGGGATACGTTGCTTCCCGGGCGGGATATCTAAAAATAATTACGATATAAATTTTTCGTTTCACTTTATCAATTATACATAAAAACACATTAATTTTCCTCTTTGAGCTCTTTTTTGCCAAGAAGACCAGGATGGGTAGATTCCCGGGCAACGACTTGTAATCATCTCGAGGTATCTAAAAATAATTACGATACAAATTATTATTTTTCCATTCACTTACCCAACTAAACATAAAATCACATACAGTTTCATTTATTTAGGCGTAGCAGCTCACGCCGCGTGTAAGCTAGTGTTATATATTTATTTCAATTTTATTATATTTAAATATAAATGTCAGATATTTCAGATATTTAATCTTTGGATTATATGAATAAAGCCTCGCAATGTCATTGTTTCATATTTATAAATAATGATTAATTACATAACATGTTTTTACATCTTTTGAAAATATATAATTAAATAATATAACCTGCATTTCACTTCTATCCTATATTCTGAGATATATAAATTTTTACATAATTTGAATTTAACTGTAAGTCTGTAACATACGTAGGCCTATATGGAATTAAAGACAACATGCTGATTAATCCATTCATATTTTGCTAATTAACAATTGCATTTAAATTATTCCAGAACATAAGAAATTTCTTCGATATTAATGTTACATTTTCCAACCAATTCAATTTCCTTCATTTCATTTACTAATGAAAATTCCCATTACAGTACTTTATGCCTTTGAAGAACGATTGTTTTCGTTGAAGCGAAATTTCTCATCCCTTTAATTTTAAGCAATTACACAGGCATAAATTATACGATATTTTCGAACAATTGAAATAAATGGACTTTAAACAAAGGGCTTTGTTATTATAAAAGCAAATGGCACTTTCTAATGAAGCTTCCTAGTTTTTGAAAAATTATAAACATTTAGTAATACACGGGATTAAAATGGTAAAAATGAAGCTGTTCTGTGTCTGTAAAGGTTGGTACACCTGAGACGTAACCGTAAGGATTGTTTAGAATGTGAATGTTATGAGCATATTAAAAAAAGAGGAGCTTCAGTGATGCTCGTTGTATTTTAAAAATTCATTCTGCAATGTGTACCACTTTACTTGTGGTATTTCTACCGTTACAGTGAACACCTCTGTTTGTGATATGCCTCCAGCATTCGGCATGCTCAAAAGAGAAAAGGGGAGAAGAACAAAAAAAATACATTTCACGTACTCTGGACATAGATCCGCTGTCAAAATAAAAATTAGAAACGTATACCAGCACAAACATTTCATGATTTAACTTACATAAACCGACCGTTGTTTGAGGCCGTTCTTGAATATGGTAGACATTGTGTTTACTTGTTTGACAGATGTTGTGTTTACTACTCAAATAAATGACACCAGTCTTTGTTCAAATTGATAATATTTATAACTATAAAATGAAATTAGACTGTATTAGTAATTATTAAATTGCACATTTAATTAAAGTAAAGCAAAATTAATCTTCCGTAAATATATAAATCCATCCATAGTAATTCTGCCCGAGGGAAGGTCCTTCACTGCAATCATAGCATTTTCATGCTATGCTTGCAGCTTTACTAGGGAATTGTAGGTGTGGTAGCTTCCCGTTGCTTTCCACACCGGTGAAGGATGATCATGATGATGGCCATATGATTTCCGGGAACGTTTGGGCCTTAAAGTTTTCCTGGCATTTGTCTTACAGGTGAGGAAAACCCCCGATGAAAATCTCACCCAGAAAAACTGCCCCAATCGGGGATCGAACCCGGGCCCGCTGCGTGACAAGGCAGCACGCTACCTCGAGACCACAGCGGTGGACAATATATAAATAAGGTAAAATATCTAATCAGTGGGAGGAAGACTCTAATCGAAGTTGGGGAAGGGGTTTGCGACGTTTTATCTTGTTACAAGTATTTCTTTGTCATTATTACATAAATAAAACAAGTTAAATATTTTTATCATGGCATATATGTGAAATATTGAATTTTAAAATTAATGATATAATTTTAATATCAAGTATTGCTTAAATATACAGTAATACATAAAAAATAATATCATCTTTAATCGTATACAAATATGTTTACCAAAGTACATCCTAACACTACACAAACCAGGAGCAATTAAAATGCTAAAATAACAACTGAAGAAAAACGATTGCGGATATAACATAAATGCAGGAAATAAAAGAAAGAGCTTTATCAGATGTATACGTTACATACATTAAATTTTCAAATTTGCAATCGGCAGGGAAACACAAATAATGATTTATAAGGGAAATATCAACCACTGCATGTTATGACATACCAAAGCCGTGTCAACAAAACTGCGGTCTTTTAATTGGAAGGCACAGATATCAAAGCCAAAATCCAGCAACGGCAAAACACTGTGCGGAGACCATGCACATCCTTGATTCGTAGAGCGGAGCGATAATTACGTTCTCTGCACAGGAACACGCGATATACAACACTACCACACAAGATTTCAATCAGCATTGAAAGAAACAGTCGTTATTGTCAATGGAATGGTAATAACACCATTTCTTCTTGCAACATAGAAGATCTTTATTATCACTGTGTTCTTCTGTGGAAAGAACTCCTACCGTCATTCAATATGGAGATTTCGAGAATACCTTAGATATTCACAAATATGGAGCGCCAGAGGAAGTAGAAGTATAATCGGTTATGTAATTGTAAATAAAAAACTTTCAAATGTAGTTCATGATACTAGAGTATAGAGAGGGCCTGATATTAATTCTGATAACACACAACAACAGAATTGCTCGCAGGCTCGAAATGTATCAATAACTATGTTTTCGGACTCGCAGAAGACGAAAATGATAGTTTTTCCAATCACCTAACCAGAGTCAGATATTTCGAAAACCATTAGCAGAAGTGATCGTTTCCGTGAGACTCGCAGGCGCTATTGTCTCTCAAACTGGCCACCCTTATTTTTCTTCTGCGCGGTTTTATTACTCTTAGGGACTGTTAAGCCCTCAGGAATACACAATGTCCTGATTGCCACTGTCAAATACGTGAAGTAGTGGATTGTAATGCCTCGTTCTGTGCAGTTCGTCTTACATTACATCATTGTGATTGTGAAGTGTCGATATATGCATTATTGTGTATTATTATAAAGAAATTGAATTAAATCAATCTACTATAGTATATTTTATTACGTACGTTTTAGAGTTTTTATAATTTTGCAATGTCTCGCCGCTGTAAGAATTCTCCTAATTTATGCTGTTACGTACGTGGAGAGTATTGTACAAAATCTCAGTGCAGAACTAGTTATAAAGGCGTACAATTTATATTTCGGGAACTATATTAAATTTGGAGATACTGATAAGTATTGGGCCCCCAATGTTTGCTGCACAAACTGCCAAAGGATTTTAATAGAGTGATTAAAAGAATCGCATTCGTGTATGCCATTTACCATTCCAATGTTGTGGAGGGAACTTACGGACCACATCATTGACTTATTTCTGTATGGTCAATATATCTGGTTTCACTTTAAAAATAAGCATTCTCTTCAGTATCTAAATTTGCAGTCAGCCATGCGACCTGTTAAACATAGTGATTCTTCATCGAACGTGTGTGACGTCTGTGATGAACATGGTGAATGGTTCCACGAAGGCATTTTAGAAATGGAAAGGCGTTGTAAAGGGAAATCAGTGACCAACATGCTTACTGATTACTGCTGGCAACTTCTCACAGACGTTTCGGAGCCATCTTATCGGCGTAAGTCTTTCAGGAAGACGTTTTGAAAGGTGAGACTTTTGCTACCATTTAAGCATGTGTTGTAACGTAACTACTTATTTATCCTTCTTAGAAAAAAATAACTTTTTGGATCTTATATGATTTGGTTTTACATAGATCAATTGCTTCTAGCAATATTATTGCAAAAAATTGAAACTAAGTGCAGATAAGCAATAAAATGGGAAATATAATGAAAAACGTTCAACACGTCCTCGCAAAAAAACTGTTAGGTGATAGAGAAAAACGGACTTCAAATTCGAAAATTAGCGCATGCCAATTAACTAAAATCACCTATTTTCATTTCTGCGAGCGAAAAAAAATTCAAGTTTGTTGTTGTGTGTAATTTTTTAGTGATGTCTAAAATAGCTATTCTAATAATAAGGAAGAAATTGCACTATGATAAGATGGAAAATAATGAAACATTTAAATTTCACCTATTACAACAAGAATCCATTAAGGAACTATATGTAAAGACATTAGACCAGTATTTAACAGAAAATCCTATAAGTTGAAATATAAATGAAGAATGATGAGATTAAAAGAATAATAACTCAAGCTACAAAAGAATCTTTAGGAACGAGAAAGAAATCATATAGTAAAAAAATTAAAAATTTGGGATGAGGACTTAGAACATTTAATAAATGAAAAGAAAACGGCGTATTTAATTATCTTACTGAAATAACAAATGAATCAGTAATTGAATACAAAAGAAAAAGCGCAATAGTTTGTAGAGAAGTTAGAAAAACTAAAAGAACAATACGATATATATATACGTCATATCGAATACGACGTAAATCGGAAACAATACCCAATTATGAAACATTTAAATAATGAAACAAGAGATACACTTAAATTAAATAATATTCCAGAAGAAAAATGGATAGAATACTATCAAAATTGTGGACAGAAACCAATTCCGAAGAAAATGAAGAAGAAATAATACAAACAGAAGAACACGCAATTTTAATAACCATAGAGGAATTAACAACTGCCATTAATCATTTCCATAACAAAAATACACCGGATACAATAATCTGAACATAGAATTAATTACATATGCATAACTTTTTCTAACGATTCGTCTACTTGATTTTATAAATATATGCTGGAAATTTGGATATTACCCCAAGAATGGAAAATCGCAAAAATATACCCTATATTAAAAAAAAAGGAAACAGGCAAGATTGATCTAATTATAATGTGTACTGAATATGAGCTATAAAATGGCACATTGATTTAAATAAACAATTTATAATAAATGATAAACTGTTGGATACAATATTATTTGCCGTTGATCAAGTAGTGATTTCCAGTTCAGAAGATGATTTATAAAGAGCTATTTATAATTTGTAAAAAAATAAGTGCCAATTGCAATTTACAAATTTCAAAGAATAAAACTAAAATTTTAGTATTTAAAGGACATGACAAATTAAGAGCAAAAATAGTAATTATAATACAATTTTAGAACAAGTGAACAGTTTTAAATATCTAGGTTTCAATCAATCATATGTTAAAATTGAAGATATTAATGACAAAATAAATACCTATAATATAATGTGAAGGTGGGTTCGTTGTGATATGATAAGTGTCCCGTGTTGAAATGTCATTTAATGCGGGTACTTTCTCACTGTCACTTGCCACGGCAGTTATGACTCTCTTCAGGGGAGTAAAGGAACGTTCCTTAGATAAATAAATAACAACAATTTTGTTATCGGTAACGTTAAATATTAGTTTATTAAAGTTATCACGTAGTTTTTTATGAATCGTTTACGCATGTTAATCAACGAATACTTTATTCCATATGATGTTGATTATGAAAAAAATACTTTGAAGGATAATATCTATATAATTTTTGACAATTTGAATGATCAATAATAACAAAGATCCTGGTTCAAATTAATAAATTTCAATTATAAGCAAATTATCACTTCATATATAATGGATGACTTTTTCCAACGGTCATTATTGCTCTCAAAGACCTTTTCACCATTTTATAGATAATGTATACACTTTTAGATGGACATTTAAACTTCCATATCGTTCTCCATCACTTTGACACCATTTGGTGAACTAACATCAAGAAGGGAACACAAATTCACATATCTCTCGATGACCCATTATTTTACATATCCTACTTCTTTTGAGTATTGTAGCCATCTTGATTTTGTTCTATAAAAAATTCCATTTCATTCTTCTTACAATCTGGAAATTTTGATTGGTCATTGAAAACGAAGGAGTACTATCGGCTGACTCCTATCCCATTCGTCCAAACTCATTTATTCATTTCTATAAAAAATCAATTAAAATATTTATAGTATTTTTGGATATAAAATCAGTTAGAAATACATCTACAGTTTATATTGGCAAGTTTGAATGTGTGATATACGTATAAACCATTTGAATACTCCAACTCCATATTCTTTTCATTCCAAAGAGAAGTAAATATACTTATGTTTAGATATTAAGGAACCCTTATTAATTTTATGTGGGGTTAGATATCCGGTTTTATTTGTGTGGCACTATTAAAATAACCATTAAACAATAGAAAATAAACACAAATGGAATTTCATAAAATAATGGCTGTTCCAGTATTGGTGTATGGATCAGAGTGTTGGACGATCACTAAAAGACAAAATCAAGGTTTGGAAGTATCTGAGATAATATTTTTAAGAAATATAGCAGAATATACTCTGCTGAATAAGAAAAGAAATGAAGATATAAGAAAGGAACTAAATATTTCAAACTTACGGACCGAATAATTAAATATGGGAATGCCTGGAAAGAATATATTGATAGATTACCAGAAGAAAGATTTCCAAAATTATTGCTAAATTGTAAACCGCACAGAAGGAGAAATATTGGATGCCCACACAGAAGATGGTCTGAAGAATTTTAACATTTCATGAAACGAGTCAACAGGCTAAATCCCTGGATGATGATGAACTAAATGCAGACGTGGATTTAAATCATGCAGTCGATAATTATTATCTGATAGAGGTATTGTTTATGCTCGTTGAAAACTACACGAAATAAGGGATCATGTTAGCGTTATCATAGCGATATGATCAATAATATAGAAATTGTTCATAGGACCAATAAATGCCACTATCACAACACAGGTGTAAGGTTAGCTACTCTACTTTCTGCCATTGTTGGATTGTAACTAGTAATCAATTACACAAAACGACAAAACTCTGCAATTTCGTTTGTTAAGGAGACTTTCAAGCTAGGACCATTTTAAACAGTTTCCCAAAAAACATAATCCTTAACTGCACATAAAGGACCTGGCGATTAACAACAGGTTACTGGATTTTCCCCAATGGCTACAGCAGAGACGCGCTCCTACGCCAATTTAACGTGAACATGTCTTGGTGACACGGGCGGTCGCTTTTGAAGTATTGTTGAAATATCGACATAAGAAACCGCGAGGCTGGAGGTACTCTCGATTAGACAACTCTGGATAAGGTTGCAGGACGGATAAAATAATTGAAGATGATGAGAGAACAATACAATGTTATAAGTGTAACACCCACAACATCCAACCCCTAACATTTGTAGAACCAATCATAAAAGTTGTAACATTTTATCTTGTAAAAGTCGAAGGCAGTCAGATGGAGCGGATGAGATACCGAGTAATCGGTAAAAGATAAAAATATACTAGCTGCGACAATTAAACACAAGTGCTCGCGCCGTTCACCAGGCCGCATTAAACGTGCTCGCGCCGTCAGCCAAGGCGCATTATACAAACACGCTCACCCATCAACCGGAGCGCTCTTTTGATACAAGCGCTCGAACTACCGATGGGGCAAACTTATTGAAGTTAGTAGAAATTCCAGCATAGTTCGATCGAATTATCTTCAGTCTACTGATTTTAGGGACTTAAAGTTGAATAGATTGCGTGTGCAATAACGGTGGATATAGTGTACCGGCGACACGTTTAGCACAGATTGTCTTTATAATGGTGGCTCAAAATAGTATAGCGGGAGAGAAATATTTCTCCAAGCGCGTGTTGGTAATAAAGTCAATACTAGTAAAATTTATATCAAATTCCGTTGAGGTGAAGTCATATGATAAAAGTTAAAAATTAAATTGTACCTATTGGTAGGTGCCGTCGTCCTCAACTTTGTTAAAATATTGTATATAAATATTTTAACAAAGTTGAGGACGACGGTACCTACGAACAGGTATAATTTATGTTTTAACTTTTATCATATGGTAATAAACTAATGCACAATACAGTTCCATCGATCACTTTTGAACTTATATGATTGCCGAAAGTGACAAAGTGTAAAGGAATAACAAATACTAAAAGTGAAGTTCAGTTATCGCCCGTACAAATACTTTACAATATTTCAAGCTACCTGATCTCCTGTTGTAACCGCGACATCGACTAACGAACCAAAGCTAGTCCGGAGCACTAAAATCCATGCAAATTTCAACTAAGCCCTACTCATTTTTTTTTCATATGCCACTCAACGTGTGGACGTAGAACGAAGAAAACTCCCCTTTCCTCCTTCACTTCACAATGCGTTTCTCTTGTTTCGAAACAATATTACACATGTATCTGCTTGCAAACCAAGAGTGTTTAATCATGTTTCGGAATCTTGGGATGAAAATTGAAAGTGATGCAAGACTACAGGTTGTGGAAACCCGTTTTATGAATGTTACATCAGAATGATGTAATTAGTTTCGTTAACCGACGGGAAAGAGGCAGGAGGAATTTGCAGCAATTCAATTGACTTAGCTGGAGGAATTGTTTCAATATACGCCCTGTCGTTGTATCCGGTTCAGGAGTCGAAATGTAGGACAGAGTTTTCCTCAGAGTATGAAACAATGCTTCTGTAAACTATTGTTTGAGCTCTCTCTTTCCTATTTTCCCCGATTTTGTTGCAGTGACAATAATTCTGTCCTTATAGATACTACATGACCGAAAGTTTCTATCGGTTCTAGAAGGTCGATGAAAGTTTGGCAAATAATGAGGCACCCTTGCTTATTGTATGCATAACAGTGTACGAATGTGTTAACGCACTCTCCGATGACACTACTATGTGAGGATGTTTCTCGCTGGCAAAAGATAGGGCCGTTTTGATCTCACTTTGCGTTCAAACCCGCTTTCATCTGCATAAATAGTAGAGTATGTATAATTGATAAATCACCATCGGCAGTTACAAGAAATTCCTCTTGCGTTTTATTTGTTTTCTCATCTAGAATATGGGGTTAATATTATATTTTTTACAACGACTGATTCAATCATTAGAAGTAGAGAAAACTATACTGTAATATTCAGTCGTCGTGCTATTTTCAAGGCACACAGTAGAAAATCATGATCACTCACATTTCGTTTAGTAATTAGAGCTTTCACAGTAGATTTTCATATAAAATGGTCTATCTGACGACATAACAGACATTTGTTTCCTCCACAAATAAAGTCGTCTCTCTGTTCGGACCAAATTAAAGTTTCTCCAGACGTTTGACAAAGTACGTAGCTTCTAACTACATTCAATTAGCCACAAATGAACAGTTCATCGCTTGTAATCAGTTTTTACGTTAACATTATTTTTCTCACAGGACCAGGAATATACCTAGAAGAAGTGGATTTACAAGGTATCAGCGAACTCGATGTCAGGGGACTCGTTATTAGGCATCGAACTTGTACCCGCAACATTAACTGCGATAGCAGATACCGTTTCATTATCAATATAATTGAAATCACTTTCACTGTCTTCAAATATCTCGACAATTGTCTCTTTTATTGGTCAAAACGTGCATAATTAACTTCCTCGATACGTTCAATACTATATTAGTTCAGTTTCTTGTCTTTCGTGTTCACATTCCCGGTAGAAGAGAGATCACTTTCACAGAAATAATTTGACACAAACTCAACTATGTGAGTTGGATTCAGTATCTCTCTTTCAATGGAAAATATTGCGACTGTTTCGTTTATCTGAGAACGTTATTAACAAGTCGCGATCGTCTTTATTTTATGCCACAAACATCACCGTAAGTAATTGATATAACGTTCGCTTCACGTACCTTCCCCTCTCCACTCCATGCGCGAGCAAACGGCAAGCAGCTTTGAAGGTTATCCAATCTACCGAGTCGGAATTTACATTACTTCCCTACAGTTTAAATGAGATTTTTTGGCGTTGGCATTTAGTGTATTGAAGTTAAAAACGGCATAGACATTTTTTGACATGGCCTTGTATATCAGAACGCTTATCAGGAAGAAATTTCAAGATAGGTGACAGTTCTCTTGTTAGCATAAGGTAGCCAAGAAAATTATGGAAGTTAACTTTGAAGGTAGAAGGGATTTCGTATGACCAAGACTGCGATGGAAGTATGTAATTTTGGAGGAATTGAGGAAGCTAAGATTCAAAGATGGTGGCCGATTTCCAGGAACAAAGAAATCTTGAAGAATATTCTATTGTAATGTAAGCCCATGTTTTCTCTTTACAGAGATTTAGGCGCTCTCCCCCTACAGGGAAGAATTTGAACCATACTAATTTAGTTACACTTGTTTTCGTATAGATGCCATTTTGAGTGGTCCATGGTCAGCGTTCCGCCTCATATGACATCTGGGAAACCAATGTATTACTAGGACGCGAAAATTCGGTAAATTTTGGCTTAGATGCCTTTTGATTCAGGCTTAAGGATTTTTTACGAGCCTGAAATTCTTCAAACTCGGGACCCACGAATTAAAGTCCCTCCCGGAGGACTTGCTCCTTAGATTTTTCCGTCCTAAAAAATCCATCGACCCCGGCCGGGTATGAACCCGCGATCCTGGAGACCAGAGGCAAGGAGCATAATCACTAGTCCACCGCGGCCGACAAGAATATTCTATAGGATGTCGAAGCTTTTTTTTCCAGTACTAAATAAGTATACATTTCATGAATATATAAAGTATTAATCAACGTTGTTTGATTCTAATTTGTTATAGGCTTGACAAAATACGTTGTAAATTTCTGTGAAAATTATGTATATTTTAAACACTTTTCTTAAAACTAGTTTTATGTTACTGCTTTTTTATGGGTATAATATACTTTAAGAAATGTTTTTCTCCGCTCAGCAGAAAACAGTATATTCCAAGCTCTATTGAGTTTCAGATAGATTTCATTACCAACGCCACATTTCCTTTTGTTTCTGTCCCTAAAAATAGTTATACAAGATGATATTTCCTAACCACATTTCAATTATATATTTTTTAAATTGCAAACGTATGGAGTGTATAATTAGTAATTTTTATGGCACCTGTAAAAATGGCTTACCGAGAACAATTACGTTGGATGAAAGAAATAAAGGAATGTGCATCAATAATAACTTAAGATCAAAATCTCAAATGAATTATTCCAAGACTTTGGTTTTTACGGAAGAAACTCAACCCTGAAATGCAAATGGGGAGGACACGCGACGAGACTTCTTCCTGAAAGATGGTTGCACGCAACTACAATGTGTGATCTATAAATTTGGTAAAACGTTTAGGAAGACCAAGACACAGTTGAGCAGATATATTTATAACAGTAATGGGAATATAGTAATCAGGTTCCACAATAGACAGAAGACAGTGCAAAGAAGTAGATTTTTTTTAAATTATATAAAATCGATAACAGGCCAATGTAAAAATGAAATTAATGAGCAATAATAGTGGTGGTACAGTAAAATAGTGTGTAAATTATAATTCTAAAACAATCATTACTTGGAAGGCTCACCAAGCAAGCATCATAGTGTCACCCCTATTAATAGGAAGCTTTTGTCCACACGGGGCACCAATACGCTATTCGTTCATTCATTCATAATAAAAGTGTTTTAGGAGATCTTTTCATTCTGCATTCATATAAAATAAATTATATAATTTAATTTATTTACTTGTGTTTTAACATATTCGTTTGGTTCATTCTTTATAAAAAGTGGTAAATGATATTTAGGTTTGTATGCACTTAAATTTATTTTCATTTAACATATATTTTAAATACTCGAAATTTCATCAGATTAACCAAGCATTTCCGAGAGTGCAAATCAATCACGTATCAATAAAATTCAATGAAACCCAAGTGAAGTTTAGCAAAGGAGTAACGTAATTTTGATTATTAGAGAGTTCTTGAAATAAGATGGGATTTTACTCTGTCTGAAATATATTTGAATGTTTACCATAAGCAAATGCCTCAGAGCTTTTACTGAAACTATTCTCTCCTCCGTTTGGCAATTCCAGTCTTTTCCGTATTCCCAAACAGAGGAGATCCGAGAACAAATATTCCTATTTTCTAAACATTACTCGAGAGAGGGGACTCTCCTTTCTTAATATTTGAGTATTCAAGCAGCTCTAAACCTACGTGACGTGTTCAACATTTTTTAAATTGTAAAACACATACACTACCTAATATGAAATGTAGGACTTTGGAGAATGCTTTATTTTCTCTTAGCACTTTAAGATTTTATATGACTGTGAACATATTTATGCGGCAAATTTATTACAGTTTAGCCATAATATTATCTTGCACGTAATTGTCGCAATTAAATGTACGAACAATTATAAAAAAAACTTGTTGAAGAATTAAATTCTAGCAAAAATGTTTCACATCTCGAAATCTCTTATTTTCAAGAGATGAAAAAATATGAGTATTTGAGAATAAAGTTCTTAGGGAAATGTTTGCACGAAATGTAGAAATACCCACAGCTGAATGAACTTCATTCATAAAGCTTTATTTTTAAGGGGGGTAGAAATTGAATTGGAATATACCTAAATGTAATGAAGACCACATAACAATGTGCTACACGATCTTAAGGGGGAACCAGTCTATAAGAACAGTTAAGTCTCGTAGACTGCGATAGGCAGGACATTTGGCAAGAATGAGGAAAATGAAAGAGGGACGTGGGAACTCCATATAGGGTAAGAGCGCCCGACAGTTAGGCCAAGAGTGAGGTGGGTGATTAATATTTACCATGATTTTAGGCACATAAACTATACAGCGGATAATAGAAAGAATCTAAGGATTCGGATGTATGGAGAGTTTATATTCGCACGGCCGTGAGTCTAAGGTTCTAGAGGGAGATAGTTAGTTATATCTAACTAACTAACTAACTAACTGGCACTATCGAAACCATAGGTTCATGGCCGCGCGAACATAAGCTCTCCATATATCCCTAACCTCAGCTCATGTTTTCCAATCAGTCCCTGTCCAATGAACTTTCCTCAAATCATAGTTAATTTTATTCTGCACCTCATTCTTGGTCTATTAACTGGGCGTTTTCCCTCTGGTTTTCCTACAAGAAGCTTTCAGGCAAGTGTTTCATTCCCATTCGTGCCACATGTCCTGCTTTTAAATTTTAATGTTTAAATCTCAACTTTTTGTGAAAATAAAAGTGTTGGGAAATACAACTGTAATAGAGAGGGGAAAATGTAAATTGTCCAAATTAATGAAGAAATGCTATGTTTTCTAATTTGCACGCAACAAGTATATTTTACTGCCGATTTTTAAGTGTTTTCAAAGGTTACAATTAGGTTATATGTATCGTCGGTACTGTGTATGACTGCAAACAGAAATAAATGATCGCTCAGTATTTGATGGTTATTGTGGGGTTTAAGTCGCCAAATCTCCATATTAATCTATCATGTTGCGAGCAGATTGTTACAAATTATTTTTAAAATAGTGCCTGTAACCAATATTGAATCTATACTTATTTTTGATTTGAAGTAATAAGTTACTGATTTATTGTTTTTTTATAATTTTACTTGAATTTGTTCACAGATTCGAGGAGGGAATGCGCTATTTTTATAAAATGAAATACGAGCCAGTTGTGTAAAACGGTAACAATTGAGACTCGTATTCCGGAGATCTCTGACTCAACGAGACACCTCACACAATGTTATTTTCGTTTTGCTCATTCGACAAGACAAACAAAGGGAGTTTTATTTCCAAGATACACCACATAATCAAGCCATAAAATCGTTAAAAATGTAATAATGAAATTCATAGAAAATATATGAATACAACAATGGAAGTTGTGGCAAGAAGTAATAGACTCGTGAGTAAACGTGCCATTATTAGTAATAACCGGAAGGCGCACAAACGTGCACACGAGTCTATTACCAACATAGAAACCCAAACGAATGGTATCTACCCTTCTAAGCTATAATGAATAACATATACGCTCGGAGTGGGGATGGGAGAGTCATCGCCCTTATAAGGCAAGGACGCGCGTGGAAACACTCTCACGCTCCTACGTTCTGCAATAGTTAACTTCTTCAGTGACCGTTCGCGAAAGTGATATTAAAACACGTGGGCGGAAGTAATTCATCAACTCCACTCCGAGTTATTAAAACATATACAATTGTACATATATAATGTATCCAATAAAATAAAATAATAAGTGTATAATTTAAAACATCCCTGAGTGATCATATTCTACCCTGAGCGAACCGGCACAAAGTATACAGCATAATGAAACAAGTAAATATTTAAATACTTTGTGAGCATAGATTTGAAACATCTATAAATAAGGAATAAAAAACCTGATTTTACAATATTTCATTAAAGAATTTTCAAATCCTTGTCCGTTTGAATTTTTATGTCGACTAATTGTATACAGTGTGCTACAGAACTCCACAGATAAAAGTACATAGATTGCTCAGGGATGTTAGCTGAGTATTTAATGTACAAATCCAGTTCTTTAAAGTTAGCTATCACAGTGTAGACGTGTGAGACATGTGTCGTGTCTCTGAATTGTGATAAGGATTCTGTTACAATACAAAGAAATTTGAAGTAATCAAATACATCTGGAGTTAGTTAATTTTTTATTTTTATTTGTAATCTATCGTATTAGGCATGTAGGGTTCGTTAGTTCTGCAAAGACAATCCATCTAGGAGAGACAACTCCGAAATAAAACGGGGCAGGCTGAGCTCTGGAGCTGGGTGAAGGCAATCGGCCTTGGGAGGAAACCCCGAATAATAAACCCTCCATGAAAACGGGCTAACAACCCACTTCAAGGTGTATCTTATACATTAGACGCAGTCCCAAGGATCAATCCTCGGTTCAAAGACGAAAACAAAATACGACAATTGCTAGGGAAATGGTCTACGATTTGGAAAAAGATAAACATAAATTAAGAGTTGCTACTTGGAATGTTATATCCTGGTTTAAAAGGAACGATGGAATAATACAAGAAATAAAAGAAAAATATAAAAAAAACTGTGCATTATCAGAAACAAAAAAGGTAGGAAAACGTATGACAAAACTTGATGATTATATATTTATATACAGTGGTCAACCCAAAGAAAATGGAGCACAATCTGGAGTAGGCATGTTGCTACCAAACGTTTGAAGAAAGTATAGAAGTTATTGATTATATAAATAATACAATTTCACATGTAAAAGTAAAGTTACAAAATGATTTTAAACATTATATATATATATATATGCACCTGATATATCTAAACATTTGCAACAAAAGAGAAGCATTCTTTGAAACTCTTCAAAATGCTGTAACAAAAATAAACAATACTTACTTACTTACTTACTCACTGGCACTATCGAACCAGCAGGTTCATGGCTGCGCGAATATAAGCTCTCCATACATCCTTATCCTGAGCTAATGCTTTCCAATCAATCAGTGTATAATCTGCTTCCCTCAAATCATAGTTAATGTTATTCTCCCACCTCATTCTTGGTCTACCAACTGGCCGTTTTCCCTCTGGCTTTCCTACAAGAAGCTTCCGTATTTCATTCCCCATACGCGCAACATGTCCTGCCCATCGCAGTCTAAGAGACTTAACTGTTCTTATTATATCTGGCTTCCTATAAAGACCATGTAATTCATTGTTAAGTAGTCTTCTCCATTCACCTGTCTGTTCATCTCTCTTTGGTCCAAAAATTTTCCTAAGTACTTTAATCTCAAATAGTTGTAATCTCCTTTCCTTCCCTAAAGTAAGAGTCCATATTTCGCATCCATATAATATAACTGGTAGAATAATAGTTTTACACATTTTCACTTTAACGTTTTTTGAAAGGAGTTGGGACATCAAGGGTCTCTGCAATGCATAATAGCACGCATTTCCAGAATTGAGCCTATGTTTATTCTCTTTTTACATCTCATTCCTATTTGTGATTATTGTTCCTAGGTATTTGAATTCAGCCACTTCCTCACAATATCCGTCATTTGTCATTAGCTGTCCATTTTCATTATATAATGAATTTCTACGTGTGACCATATATTTAGTTTTATTGATATTTACTTCCAGTCCTAATTTCTTAGTGTTACTCAACTGTTTGTGCGTGTTGTCCTTTAGTATCTCCTCGCTATGAGCCAACAATACTATATCATCAGCATTAACTAACAGCTTATTAATACCATTGACTTGTAAGCCTTCTTCATTCTCTAAAGATTTAATGGCATGTTCTAGTACAAAATTAAATAGTAGAGGAGATAGTGCATCTCCTTGCTTCAAACCATTCTGGATTTCAAAAGTGTCCCAAAACTGTTTGTCTATACGTACCCTACTCTTTGTGCCATTTAGAAACATTCGTATAAGTCTAACAAACTTTTTAGGAATTCCGAACTCCAGCACGATACTATATAACTTCCCCCTCTTAATTGAAATATATGCTCTTCTGAAGTCTAGATATAGTTGATGTACAGTACCATTATATTCCCACTACGTTTGTAAAATCTGTCTTATACTAAACATCTGATCTGTTGTAGACCTTTTTTCTTTTAAATGCACATCGATGATCTCCAAGAATGTCATCAATATAGGGAGTAAGTCTGCTTACTAATATATTTGTTATAATTTTGTAGGAAGTTGAAAGTAGTAGTAGTAGGAGGAAGACTTTATTAGACAAAAAGTAAGATATTTACAATATTATTTACAAAAAGCAATAACATTACAATTGCATAAAGAAAACACTATAATATTACAATTAAATAATAACACAATAGCATTATACACTAAAAAAACATTAACATTACAATTACATAAAGAAAACACAATAATATTACAATTAAATTATAACACAATAGCATTATACACTAATTAATTTATATATAAGTGTTAAGAATTAATGGTATTGCATTTTGATAACATATATCTATTCATGAATGAGCGTTGTCCTAATTTTCCGCGTTTTGTCCAGAAATTTACCAAGGTTTATCCAATTTTCTGGATTTACCAATAACTCGTAGCATGCCAATCTTTACCGATTTGAATTTAGAAATTTTTCCGGTAATAACTCACGTCTCCAATATTCCAAATCATAACATTTTCCTAATATATGTATCTAATCTTCAAA
This sequence comes from Diploptera punctata, assembly GCA_030220185.1. NCBI lineage: Eukaryota > Metazoa > Arthropoda > Insecta > Blattodea > Blaberidae > Diploptera > Diploptera punctata. Next base: position 2,465,038 of record JASPKZ010007288.1, on the reverse strand, counting down.
GTTCCCGCACATTGGACATTATCATAACGTGATCGTCGCTAATTTTTAGAAATTTCCATGCCCCTAGCCTAAACCAAGCAAGCCCTGATCTCTCCTTAAATCCTAGGAAGGGTATATACAATACTTTTCCCCAGACGTGTTTTAGGTCTCTTTGTAAACAGTGAGCGTTTTCCTGAACATTCGGTGAAAGTATCTTGTTGGTTTATATCTAAGTACCTCCTCCTTATTTTTCTCCACACGTTCTTGCGCTTTTCAATCCATTTTTCCCATATCCAGCCCATTCCAAACTTTTGGAGTTCTCTTCTAACCTCATCTGCCCAAAATTTAACATCTATGTTTTAAATTTGGTGGTCGTAACAAATTGCTCTAAGCATTGTTTGTTCACCTTGGATTACTCGCAACCAGTATTTGAGTACACGAATTTTACAGTTTATGTCGTCCTGGAATGACCCGAATTCATATAAAATTCCACAGTTAGAAACGGCCTTACAAAGTCCTGTAATATATTTTAGAAAATGCGTATATACCTTATTTAGTACTTCCGTTCTTTGGAAACCCCAAATCTCAGTACCATAGTGCATTAATTGCCTGACCATCGCTCCATACATGTATCTAATGTGCTGACTGGAATATCAGGCACTCGATCCAGAATACCGAGTACACCGTTAAGTTGTCCCCTCCCTTTAAATAATACTATACCAATATGTTTTTTCCACCTCCCGTTCATTTTCAACGTCGTACCAAGATATTTAAAATGTTTCACGTTTTGAAGTACTTGATCTCTGTATTTCCATTTCTCTGCTCTACCATAAACCGTCCCATTTTTAAAGGTCATTTTTTTGTCTTACTAACATTTACAGTCAATCCCCAATTCCTACAGTATATTTCCAGTAGGTCAAGACCTCTTTGCAATCCCTTGATTGTCTTGGAACAGATAATTAAATCATCTGCATACAACAGGACTGGGACTTTAATATTTCTTATCTCCGGAGCCTCAATTTCTCCTTCTAGCATTACGTCTACAATATCATCAACGAATAGATTAAATAGCATTTGTGATAAAATGCAAACTTGTCTCACTCCCCGATTGGCTTCACTGCTCTCTGTAATGTGCCCTTGGTCTACTTTTATACATAATTTAACATATTTATAAATTGACATTAAAGCATGTATCATTTTATGAGACAATCCTTTCCGATTTAATTTTTCCCAAAGTGCGCTTCGGTCCACAGTATCAAATGCCATCTTAAAATCAATGAATGCACAAAATAATTTACCCCCTTCATTTTCAGATTGTCATCAATTAATGTTCTCAGAACAAATACATTGTCCACTGTGGAGTACCCTTCTCTAAAACCTGCCTGATATTTTGAGAGCCTATTGTTCTCCTTAGCCCACTGTCTTATTCGTTCGTAAAGTACTTTACAATATATTTTTCTGAACACTGACAAGAGACAAATTTCCCTGTAACTTTCTGGTATCTGTGCCCCACTTTTCCCTATGTATAGCGGTTGGATGACACCTGTCGCCAAGGCTTCCGGATAATCTCCTCCATGAAAAAGTTTGTTGAACGCAGTTTTCAAAACGTCAAATAATATATTGGATGCTTTCATATTTTTCAAGAATTCCCCTGATATTCCATCAATTCCCGGTGCTTTACCACTCTTTAAACATTAATGGAAGAAACCACTTCATTTTTCGAAATATCCTGATCCAATAATAGAATATGAATTGTGTCAGGAATCTCAACTATATTTCCTTGATTATATTTTAACCTCTCATTTCCCAGCACCCTATCAAAGTAACTTCTCCATTCCCCGGGCGTTATTCTTGTCCGACTTATGGACTTTACTTTGAGTTCCCTTATCGCTTTCCATATGTCCGCAATGTTCCCACTTTCAGTCGCGACTCTCATTTCATCGGATTTCTTATTTTGCCATGCTAGTTTTGTTTTTCCCCATAATTCTTTATATTTCTTTCTCTCTTGCGCATAATTTTTTCTGCTTTCATCTGTGCTTTATTTTCTAAAGTTTAAAAGACTGCTTTCGACAAACATCTTCTTCTTTCTACATGCATTATTGTACGACCCTTTGCACTTCTGGTTCATTGCGCATATAACCTTGAATTTTTCCCCTGCTTTTTGAAAAGATTCTGTCAAAGTTTTAATAATTTCCTCCCCGCTAAGATCATTTAATTGCAGATCATGTATTAGCGTTTCCAAACTCCTGATAAATTCTTCTCACCGATCCTCGATCCACCTGAAACGTGTAATTGGCCGCAATATTGCTGCCACCTTATCATTAACTGTCTCACTAATACCTTTCATATTTAAAATAAGTTTGGTTGGGAAGTGGTATGATCGATTGTGGAAACTATACAGAAATTACTTACGTCTGGAATCATGTCTTGTGTGCATATTGAATAATCGATTACGCTACCTCCATTTTTATTAATAAATGTCAGTTCTCTATTCTTATCTTCCCCATATTTCCCGTTCAGAATTTCAGGTTCAAATGCATCGCAAAAGCTAACAATTGCTTTCCTTCCGAATTCATAATCTTATCTTTGCTTCTCCTACCCTCACCTCGTGTTTCATTATCATCTGATTTTATAGTGATATTTTCCTCCCCAATCCTACAGTTAAAGTCCCCTAAAATTATTATTCCCGCTTCTGGAAACCTATATTTTATTTCTGCCAACGATTCAGAGAATTCAACGAAAAAAATTTGGATTGGCATACCTGGAATTTAGTGGTTGGCAGTAAATAGAAAACAGACACATTTTGCTCTTTCCGTATGGTAATATATACAAAACGCCTCTTTTAAAGCAATATTTACCTTTTAATATATGGGTCTAAGTTAGTTTTATATAAAATGTCAACCCCACCTGGATATCTACCTCTCTTCACTCTAGTTTCATTGCCCTTAAAATAACCTTTCATATTACATAGATTTACGCATTCATTAGCTTTTAACCATGTTTCTCCTAGAGAAAATATATCAAAAGTCTCAATAAACTCTACACATCTGTCCATTGAAAGTTTTTGTTTTAACCCTTCGATATTCCATGAACCGACTGTCAACAAACACTATTGTGTTCCCTTGTCATTAGTCGTACCTGTATCTTTCGAACTTCCCCCTCTCAATAGTTCCTTTTCTGCGGGTAAATTCAGAAGTCTTAGTGATTTTCTTGTTTGAGTTCTTGTGTCCGCCGGTCGTTCACCTCTTAGACGTGGGGTATTCTTTTTGCGTTCGACTGTTTTGTGCTGAATGTTTACTGGTTCCTCGGAGTTAGTATCGTAGTTCTCCCTCCCTCTTCCTCTCGTGTAGAATTTTCTCCCCTTCTCTGCTGTAAGGAGACCACCTGCTGTTGAAGCGTCCCCTGTAGGTTTTGGGGACTCGCTGTCGATGACCTCTTCTAATTCATTTTGAGAGTAACATTTTATTCTGTAGTGTGATAATTTGAATAAAATCGGTCTCTTTCCACTATTCGAACGACCTACTCTGAGCGCTCTTTCAATATGACTGTCCACCAAATCAATCCCGATTTGCACCACTAATCTTTTAACTATATGTTCTGTTTCTTCCCAGCTCTCCCTGTCTTCTTCATGCACTCCATATAACACAATATTATTACGGCGACTCTGGTTCGAGGTAGACTAATTTAGATTCCAGCCATTTCAATCTGTCCTCCATCCGATGCATGTTCGTCTCAATATCACGAATTCTTTCACCCACTTTGCACTTTTCAACCCCGCTTTCACTTCAGTTGACAATGTTTCAATCAGCTTTCTAACTTCTTCCATAAAGCTTTGTCCCCTGCACACTTCAACTACTCTAACAAAAACACGTCCGCTCTTCTCGACGGCCTGCTTGGAACACCATGTTGAAAGTAATGAGATGCCCCTGTAGTTGTTGGAATCAGTTTTATCTCCTTTCTAAAAAATTGGTACGATAATTAATTCCTTCCATTCATCTGGAAGAGCTTCTTTTTCCCAAATCATACTCAGCAACCAGCGTATCATGTACATCGATTTTTCTCCCCCTGATTTTATCAATTCTGCTGGGATCTCATCTGAACCTGATGCTTTATACACCTTCAATTTTTCAATCGCCATTTCAACCTCTAATGCACTAGGTTCTGCGACTAGCATTTCTGCTGTCTGTAAATTATCCTCCCCAATGATCTGTTCTGTATGAACATTTAATAGCAGACTAAAGGAACTTTTCCATATATTTAATAAGTTCCTGAAATCTACAATAATAACCCCATTTTCATTCCGAATTATGTTTGTTATCGCCTGAAACCCTTTCTTCTCTATACCAATTTCCTGATTTAATTCTCTAATGTTCCTATTTTTGCAATCATTTCAAGATCATAAATCTTCTCTATCAAATATTCCCTCTTTTTATTATTTAGTAACTTGGTGGTTTCCCGTCTATTACTACCCAATTACTCTAAATTTACTTAATTTGCCTCGTGTAAATATTTCATTTGTGCTAGCTTTCTTTTCTTTACAATGTCGGCGCATTCCTCATCAAACCATTTCTTGTTTTGGCTCTTTTTCAAACAACCAATGGTTTCTGATGCTGACAATTTAATAGTATCTCTTATAGCCTCCCATTCTTTATTTATATCAGTTTCTTCCTCGTTTGCGACATTGTCATCTGAAGATACCAGTACTTCAAATCTATTAGCAATTTTGATTTGGTATTCTTGCCGCATTTCATCATTTTTCAAGTTTTTAAATTCAAATTTTAGAGAATCAACTTTAGCGTTTGTTCCCCTCTTAAGCGATAGCCGTTGTCTGATTTTCACTCTGACCAGATGATGATCCGAATTGCAGTCTGTCCCTCTAACTGATCTAACATCGATGATGCTACTGTGTCAGCGTTTATCCACTAATACATTACCTATCTGTTTCCGAGTTTCTCCATCTGGGGACGTCCAGGTGTATTTATGAATATCCTTATGCTAAAATGTTGTGCTCTTAACAATGCGATTCATTGATTTGGCAAATGTGGCTAATGTAACTCCGTTGTCGTTACTATCTTTATGAAGACTGAATTTGCCTATTGATGGTTTGAATATATGTTCCCGCCCCACTTTTGCATTAAAGTCTCCTAAGACAATTTTCTTATATCGTGAAAGGCTATCAAAAAAGCATTCTAATTCTTCATATAAATCATCCTTGAACTTGTCATCATTATCTTCTGTGGGGGCATGTACATTTACAATTATAAAATCATGTTGTTTACCCTTCAGAATTATGTATGATACCCTAACACTAACACACTTAATATCTCGGATAGCGGATAGGATCCTCCTTGTGACTAAAAACCCGTTCCAAATGCAGGACTTTCTGCACCTGCCGGTCTTTCTGCACCTGCGTAGTATAATGCAAAACTTCCTGATTCCTGACTGGAATAATGGAAGAATAAGGAATAATCTATTTACCAGGCATTACACCAAGGTTTAATGAAGATGTGAGAAATGAAAATGGAGATATGCTCATTACATTTGCTGCAACGAATGCTTTAAGAGTTAATAATACAGTTTTTGATCATCCAATGAAATATAAATATACCTTCCATAATAGCAGATCACAGGAGTCAGTAATTGACTATATTTTAACAAATAGGGACATTAATTTTTGTCAGATAATTAATTGATGTCAGGACACTTATTTCCGCTCATACAGGTAGTGATCATAAATTAGTTTTATGCACAATAAGAATACGATTGCCAAACATAAATAAACAAAAGTCAACGTAAATATATAACAACATTTAATATTGAATAATTTACAAATGAAAGCACATGAAAACTGTACCAGAAAGATTAAAGAAAATACTCCAACAAGTCCAAACATATAAACAAACAAGTGTAGACCAACAATGGCAAAAATAAGGAATTAATAGAACTAAGACAAGTAAGTGTAATCAGCAATAAGAAAAATACTCCACGGTTTGTACCTGAAACTAAGGAAATAGCCAAAAAGGAAAAGGATTCATATTTACATTTTTTTAAAACAAAACCCCTGAATCTTGGAAAACATGCACAACAGAACGCAATATAGCAAGCGTTAAAATTAGACAAATTAAGCAAGATTATTGGGAAAATTTTTCGAAACAATGGAATATGATATATGCGGAGGCCAATGAAAAATATGGGGAAATCAAGAAGAAATAAAATGGAAATTAGCGATAGTATACAAACAAACAAATTGACAATGCAAGAAAGGAGTAATTATTTCCAGGAACTATATAAACAAGACGAAAATAATCAGGATGTTTATGAATATCAAAATCAAGACAAATTAATTGAAACAACATTATATGAAATAACTGACATGTACGGAGATTACAAAATCGAAAGGCTGCATGTCCTTATACGATACCAAATGAAATATTGAAAAAAAACTGATAAATAAACTACAGACGTTATTCCAAAATATCATAATAAGCGGCACTAACCCACTAGAACGGAAATCGAGTATAACTATTCCAATATGTAAAAAGGGAGATAAAACTAAACCAGAAATTTATAGTGGAATTACATTACTTAATAGTTCTATAAAAGTATTTTCAAAAATATTAAACAATAAATTAAATGCATTAATCCATATTAAAGAAGAACAGCAAGGATTTCGGAAAAAATAGATACACCATAAATGCAATTTTCATAGACAAATTGTGCAAAAATCATGGGAATTCAATAAACTAGTATTCTTATGTTTCATAGATAAGAAGAAAGCTTTTGATAGAGTAGGCCTACAGCTAAAAATGTCTTGAGAGCGAATGATATTCCCAATGAACTAATTAAAGCAATAATATCAATTAACACACACTACAAAACAGTAATTAAAGTAAAATAACAGCAAATTGAAGAAATAACCATCACAAAGGGCATGGGGCAAAGTAACTCTTTAAGTCCATTCTTATTCAATATTATAATGGATAATTATTGAAAACATACCACCATGTTTGGGTTATAAAATTGGAAACACTATATTTCTTTTGATATGTTACGCAGAAAGATGTCATTCTTCTTTCAGAATATGAAGATAGTTTAGTAATCAATTTAATATAAATGCCAGAAAATACAACATGGAAATTACTTCAAATAAGTCAAAATGCTTAACAATATCAAAAGAACCAGTAAAATGGAAATTAGAAACGCAAAGAAAAATTATAGAGCAAGTATCAAAATGTAATTATTTAGGTGTATTAATAACAAACACTAAAATATAATGAAAGAAGTAATGAAACAAGCTGATAAAGCAGTACAAATATCAGGATATATGAAGGTTTTAATTTGGCGCAACATTCATTGTCAATAGAAAGCAAAACCCGCATATACAAAACGATAGTTCGACCAGTTATCTTATATGGAGCAAATGCTAGGGCCGGTACTACAAAAACAAACAAATAATAATCACATGTGAAATGAAGATCTTAAGAACTATTCAGGGGAAAAACCTTATTTGATAAAATACACAACGCAGAAATTAGGGACAAATGTCACATTCAAGACATAACCAAATTTATTATAGATAGACGAAAATATTGGAAGGGTAATTTAGAAAGAATGGAAGACAACCGACTTGCAAAAAGAGCTAAATAAGATAGACCAATGGACTGAAGAAGAACTAGAGGAAGATCAGCCAAGAGATGGGATAGACAGTAAATGCACATCCAATACCTCTTCCTCCGAGGAGTGATTTTAGAAACAAACAGGATGAAAATCCTACAAATTATGTTTAAGACGAAGTAGAAGAAGAAGAAGAAGAAGAATTTTTCGTATTGCTATTCGAAGGGCATGCTACATGTATAACACATCAACTCTGTAATACGTCGCCGGAGACCATAAATTCCTTATATCAAAACACTCTTGTTATATCTTTGAATATGTATCAGTAGAATTTTGATCCAGACCCGGAAATAGTTAAAGTTAAATAATAATAATAATAATAATAATAATAATAATAATAATAATAATAATAATAATCATCATCATCATCATCATCATCACTCCAGGGATTAGGCAATTGCCCGTTCCGACTTCATAATGCACCAGCCCAACGTCTTCTAGTTCTTCCAAAATAACGTCTTCCTCTTGCTTGATAATTTCTTGCTAACAATGAATATCTGTCCTTACTCATTCCATCCATATGATCAATCCATTTCTGTCTGTAATTCGTGACCTTATCAAATATAGGCTGTACTTTCAATTCTTCTCTTATATCCTCATTTCTAATTCCATCAAGTCTTGTACATCCTTTTACTTGTCTTAGGAACCTCATCTCCGCCGTCTGTATTCCATCCTTCTGTTTTTTTATTCGAGCCCAAGTTTCACATCCATACAATATTGTGGGAACCGCCATAACATTATACATTTTTATCTTGGTTTCTTTTCTAATTTTATATTTGAATGTTCTCTGTATTGTTCCACACACCGTCTGAAAATTATTTATTTTTGAGTCAATATCTCTTTCCACATTGTAGCCAACATCACAGCCCTAATATTTGAAACTAGACACCTGTTCTATACTTTGATTTTCTAAAATAATTTTGGATCTCACTGGATCTCTCCCTCTAAAAGCCATGGTCTTCGTTTCCCTTAAAGAAATCTTTAGATCATATAATTAACATATTTCATTTAATGCATGCAAATATTTCTGTAAGTCATCTTCATTTTCCTGTATTATGATTACATCGTCAGAAAATAGAAGATTATTTATGCACACTTTATTATCTATTCTTATTCGTGGATTCACTAAAACTTTCCATTTATTTAAAATATCGTCTATATATATATATATATGAAACAAAGTGGGTGATAAACTACATCCTTGTAATCCAATATTTCTTTTGATTGTATCTGTTCTTTTGAATCCGGTATCTGTAATTATATTTGTGTCTTCATATAATTTCTTTACTGTTTCAACAAGGCACAGCGGGTATCCCTTCATTCGTAATATTTCCCATAATTTTTGCCTGTTTACTCGATCGAAGGCCTTATCCAAATCTATAAATCCTATGTGAGTTTCTAAGTTAAGTTCTCTTCCCTTTTCTATGAGTTGTTTCAGTGTAAATACATTGTCTATAATAATAATAATAATAATAATAATAATAATAATAATAATAATAATAATAAGAAGAAGAAGAAGAAGAAGAAGAAGAAGAATAGATTAAAGTATTAAGTGTATTAAGATTAATTGAGACACTCCAACATACTTATTCGGATAGACTATAGGTCTTGAGGCTCTTGTCGTATCAGCCACATCAAAATCTATGTGGACCTAGACGTTTTTAAAAACGAATTTTCGGAGAACCCAGCCCTTACAGTTAGTTTTCTCACAATATATTTTTAATGAAAATAATTTCATACCTGAATGTTCCACGTTCATAAATATGTATTATTTTAACACTGTAAGGATTTTGGAGGCCAGTTCAATCTTCTCCAGAAAATTGGTAGTTCCTGATCTATTAAAAAGTCACAATTAATAAAATCAAACAATAAATATAATAAAAACTACAACTTAAAGCCTCACTGATCTGAACACTATGCAACTGATATAATAGAGTTATAGAGAGGCTGTGAATGGCGATTCTTCCGTACCACACAACACTTACTACTTACTCACTGGCAATATAACATGCACAATTATTCAAAGTGGTTGTACTTCCAACTAATTTAATGACGTTAGCATATTATTATTATTATTATTATTATTATTATTATTATTATTATTATATTATTATTATTATAGTGATTATTAATGTTATTAATATTGTTAATCTTTATTATTATTATTATTATTATATTTTATTATTATTAAATCTCTGTTAAACAAGATGGCAAATTATCTTCTTGGAAAAAGATCAACACCGGAGTAAGACAGGGATGTGAACTTTCACCGGTGCTTTTCATTATATACATGAATAAATTAATAAATGAATGGAGGAAAACACAACGAGGATATATACCCATCAATAGGAACCTCAAACTCGATGTTATTCTTTTTGCAGACGATTTAGCTCTTCTGGCACTTTCCGAAAATGATTTGCAACGATCAATTTATAATTTACAAAAAATAGGTGCCAAATTTAATATGGAAATATCAATTAACAAAACTAAAATTATGGCATTTCATGGGAAGGACCCCATACAAAGTAAAATCTGTCTCCAGAATAAAATTTAAAGAGAGATATAATCAATTTAAATATCTTGGATATTATCTCTCTATCTGGGATGAAAAGGATATCCCTGAAAAAGTTACTAGTTATAATAAAAGTTTAGGAATTATTAATCAAGTTATGAAACCATCCCTTGTACAAAAAAACACCAGATTACGTTTATATAACACTTTGGCTAGACCAGTGTTGACCTATGGTAGTGAAGCATGGACATTAAAAAAACAACATGAAAGCAGAATAATGGCTTGTGAAATGAGATTCATGCGCAGAACAGCGGGTTACACCAGATGGGATCGGAAAAGGAACACCGATATCTTAAAAGAATAGAAGACTACGCCAATTTTGGAATATATTAAACAGTATCAACTAAATTGGAAACACCATCTTGAAAGAATGAGTTCAAATCGGATCCCCAAAGCTGTTTATAATTATATACCAAGAGGACGAAGATCACTGGGCCGTCCTATGAAACGCTGGAGGGAAAATTTTCTATAGGATCGTAACAGGCCTTGGCCTAATACTTGGAAGGAAGAAGAAGAAGAAGAAGATTATTATTATTATTATTATTAGTAGTAGTAGTAGTAGTAGTAGTAGTAGTAGTAGTAGTAGTAGTAGTAGTAGTAGTAGTAGTAGTAGTAGTATTACTAATAGTATTGTATCCGAATAAATAATGATGGAATAAAAGGAACAGAAAATTTAAAAATTACTCTCCGCATTCACCACAGTTATTTAAAATCACATAATATTTTCATGCGGTATTAATCCATATAATGAGGGAATTCTCGGTCTCTATACGGCGTTTGAATACATCATGTAGAGTTATAAACGCGTGGCGATTTTTATCTCTCTGCCGTGTCATGAACAGTTCCGAAGCTCATAAAGACTGTTATATTACACGTTTTATGATTGTATTCATGAATAATGTCCAGATGCAGTTTAAGTACTGGCATATATTTTAATGTCTTTGAAAGGAAGTGGATTTTTGTCTTTATGAAGGCCGTTTTTAAAAATACCTATGTCCACAAAATGCGTCGTTAGGTGTGCAATAACTCAGCTACTACAGGGGTGTCAAAAGAGCGGTACAATTCTCCTAGAGTATCATTGGACCTTAATGAGTAATACCTTAAGAATACCAAAACCAGAATCCATATCTAAAAAAATATATACTATGACATATTGCAGTGGTTTTACTTTCTCATTCCTTACTAAACTACATAATTTCAGCCTACATTAATAAGCAAATAAAATCTCTCATAGGAAAAAACTGGACTCAACTCTTTATTTCCAAGAAAACATTTATAATATAATTAGGAACGGAATGGATGCTGAGGAGATAGTCATTACGAGGATTGATGTATATTGGTTATTTGAATAGAATTTAAGTCTAAAGGTAGTCTAAACACATTTTGAAATGGTAACCTCCAGGAATAAGAGGGAAACGTGCACGGAGAAGGATTTAGAAGAAACATTTAATGAAGGAAATTAACAATTGAGAACGAGAAACATAATGCTTTGGATATATTAACACATATATAATATAAAGAATTCAATTAAATGCTCATATTATAAAAATGTAATATACCAACAGTTGAAATATTTATAACCTGAATATGGAAATCACATAAGAATTTCAGTAAACATCTTGACAGTTTTCTTTTAAACTTTTACAGAAAGTTCACGGAGTTTTCCTTCCCCCAAATAAAATCTAATACGAAATGTCATTGATTCCCCTCGAACAACATTAGACTCTATATATTTTATATTCTAATAAACATTTAGTTCATTCTTTTCAGTAACGTTTGCAGGCCAAATGATGGCTTCAGAAAAAAAAAATGGTTTTATAATCTTTTATATTTTATATTGGTAACTTAAATACATAAGCAGAATAAAACTATTAACAAGGAAAATCACACATTTCTAGTCTTGTATAATGCACTCCGATTTACGCGATAATATTGTTTCTCATTAAGCTAAATGGGAATCAGTAATGCATTTGGATTTAATGTTTACAAAATAAAATATTGAAATAAATACCTGGTTTAAACTTTTAAAAACTGTAGGAATATTGGAAACCGGCTTCCATCTTCAGCAGAAGGGCATGAATTATTGACTGCTGTCTTGTACAATATGTGGTATTTGGTGGGCGTGTTCTCATTTATAATGAAACCGTGGTTTATTTTCTATAAAATCTCCAGTTCCTCTAGCATGTTTATCTTTGCTGGATTATTTTCTTTGTGAGTTATGGTGACAGCATTTGTATTGTTTCCATGTGGTGGCCGGAGTTGATCATAGGTTTGGTGTAACTAAAATTTCCATCTTCGTACATGAAAACATTATAAAGTGTTCTTTGAATCCTATGCTAAACTGCTATTGGTTCTCCCTATGTATAACTCATTACAATCGTTACATGTTAATTTATAGTCTACTTTATTGTTAAAGAAATTGCTTTATTCTATGCCTCCTTTATTAGGCTATAATATTTAGTTAAATTTTAGCCTTACATATTGTTTATGATGAAAGTTAAAAATTAAATTGTACCTCTTGGTATGTGCCGTCGTCCTCAATTTTGTTTATATATTGTATATAAAATTAACTGGAGCGCTTTCGGAAGTTACCTTCCATCTTCTGCAGTTTGAGTTTCCGCTACTTGTTGTTGTGTATACGGCGATGTATACTCCAAATGTTTGTAGCAGCAACTGACTTGTTTTTGACGATCTCGTATAATGGGTTTGACTGGGGTTCGTTCTCATTAAGAAGTGAGGTGTTGTTTGTTTCCTTTATAATTTCGAGGACTTCAAATATATTTATCCTTCCTGGAATGTTTTCTCGGTGGATTATCGTGAGTGTGTTTTCAATTGTGTTCATTCGATGACCTCCGTTAATGAGATGTTTAGCACAACTTGATTTATCACCCGCGTGTATGAAATCTTTTAGGTGTTATTTATATCTTGTATTGAAATTTCTGCTTGTCCTGCCAATATAAAATTTATTACAATCTTTACATGATAGTTTGTTAACTCCCTTGTTGTTAAATTTGTTGTGTTCTTCTATGCCATTGTACATTACGTTGTTTAATTTGTTTCCTGCTTCGTAAGCTATGTTAATGTTTTTATTTATCTTTTTCAAAGTTCTGGCTAGTTTTATGGTTTCATTTCCTGTGTATGTTAATGTTACCCATGTTTTGTTATTGTTAGATTCTCTTTCAAGTTCTGTTATATTGTTTGCGTCATTTTTTTTTGTTTCTTTATAAGGTTATCAATTATTTGTTTGTTGAATCCGTTGCTTTTCGCCATGATTTTAAGATATTGTAGTTCTTTGTTGTAAGTTGTTTTGTTCAAGGGTAGTTTTAGCATTCTGTTGATTAAACTACCCTTTAACAAAACAAATTAAAACAAAGAACTACAATATCTTAAAAACATGGTGAAAAGCAACGGATTCAACAAACAAATAATTGATAACCTTATAAAGAAACAAAAACGAAAACGGCGTTTAGTTAGTTAAAAGCGGATTCAAAAATAGAATCCAATTCTAACTCACCATGCAGTTGGGAAGTTAATATGGTGGTCTATGTATAGACAAGTTGATTAAGACCGAGAAGAGGTCGATTTTGAGTTAGTCCAGCAATGTATGGAAGAAGTGATTCCTAAAAGCTTGGACATCTGTATGAGTGTGGCTTTATGTCTGGTACGTTATTTGTTCAGTTGTTTCTACAAGCTATGCTTGATTGATTGATCATGAATAATTTTTTTTGTTATTAATTTATTATTTATTTTAATATTCAACTTGTTTATATTAAAAGCTTATCTTTTATACAACGCCCCTTTGTTATTATTCAAGTATAGTAGTTGCTCACTATCCTGTAACAAAGTCACTCACTGTATGCATTTAGTAATCAGAATCTATATTTGTATGTATGTTCATCAGGGAAAGAAAGATGAATTAATAGCTGCCTTTCATGGGCCCGAGGCAGGCTGCTTTCTTACCGATAACATCTTTGAATATCACGATCACATTAATAAATACAGCATTAACAAAACTCGATCCCGGACAAGTGTTACGCTGAGCGTGGTTTGCTTTTGTAACGTCGTAAATGGTAGCAGTAATGTGGTTTACTTACCCACAAATGGTAGGACAGACCGTGGTAATGTTCTTTAAAACGCCACAAATGGTAGTAGATGCGTGGTGGTGTGTTCAAATGATAAGTACAAAGGTAGCAGTCAGCGTGGTTTTGGGTTTCGTAACCCCCACAAATGGTAGCTTAGAGCGTGGTTTTGGGCTTCGTAACCCCCACAATATATATATATATATATATATATACACATACATACACATACACACACACTATAATTCAGTATTTATTTATGTGAAACTTATATATATATATATATATATATATATATATATATATATATATATATATAATGGAGAATATAATACATATATAACAAAAATAAGTGTTTGAATTGGATTCGCCTGGTGGCGTAATGGATAACACGCTGAGGTACAGACTCAGAGTTCCGGGTTCGAATCCCGTCCAGGCATTTACTGTTCTTACCATATATATATGTCACCTAAATAAATATTGAATAATCGTTAGTGGGGCAGTATTTCTTTAGTCTTCCACGAACTATGATGTATACATATCTACTGTGCTCTTTAATATTATAGACTCATATACTTCTATACCAGGCAACTTTTCCTTTCGCTATCATCTCCATTTCTCAAGCGAAATGTTAGTTCATCGCAGCAGAACCTCCTAATTCAAATCTCGCGACACAGAACTATTCGCTATTCTAATTAATGTACTTTAAGCTATGTCAGATTCTGGAACTCCCTACCTCTCGAAAAGGAAACACTCAGATTTATCTCTTTTCAACGAAATTTAAATTTAAGTCTTCTGTAATAACTCTCTTAGCAGAATAATTTATGATTTCTGATTTTTCTTTTCTCTAATGATATTAAATTAATAACTTTAATTTGGGTTTAAATATATACGTATTATATATCCACTGCTGTGGTCTCGAGGTGTAGCGTGCTGCCTTGTCACGCAGAGGGCCAGGGTTCGATCCACGGGCGTAGCAGTTTTTATGGGTGAGGTTTTTAATCGGGGTTTTTCATTACCTGTAAGACATATGTCAGGAAAACGTTAAGGCTCAAACGGTCCCCGAAATCATATGGACATCAATATCATCCTTATCATTATCATCATCATCATCCTTCACCGGTGTGGAAAGCAACGGGAAGCTACCACACCTACAATTCTCTAGTAAAACTGCAAGCATAGCATGAAAACGGTATGATTGCAGTAAAGGACCTGGCTTCGGGTAGAATTACAATAGATGGATATTATACGATAAGAAAAATAAATGCCTGAACGGGATTTGAACTCGGAACTCTGGATTGGTACCCCAGCGTGTTATCCTTTACACCACCGGGCGAATCCAATTCAAAACACATATTTTCTTATTATATATATATATATATATATATTACTTACTTACTTACTCACTGGCACTATCGAACCCGTAGGTTCATGGCCGCACGGACATAAGCTCTCCATACATCCCTATCCTGAGCTAATGATTTCCAATCATTCCCTGTATAATCTACTTCCCTCAAATCATAGTTAATGTTGTTCTCCCACCTCATTCTTGGTCTACCAACTGGGCGTTTTCCTTCTGGCTTTCCTACAAGAAGTTTCCATACACGTCTTTCATTCCCCATACGCGCAACATGTCCTGCCCATCGCAGTCTACGGGACTTAACTGTTCTTATTATATCTGGCTTCCTATAAAGACCATGTAGTTCATTGTTATGTAGTCTTCTCCATTCACCTGTCTGTTCATCTCTCTTTGGTCCAAAAATTTTCCTAAGAACTTTATTCTCAAATACTCGTAATCTCCTTTCCTCCCTTAAAGTAAGAGTCCATGTTTCGCACCCATATAATATAACTGGTAGAATAATAGTTTTATATATTTTCAGCTTAACGTTTTTTGAAAGGAGTTGGGACATCAAAAGTCTCTGCAATGCATAATAGCATGCATTTCCAGAATTGAGCCTATGTTTAATTTCTTTGTGCATCTCATTCCTATTTGTGATTATTGTTCCTAGGTATTTGAATTCAGCCAATTCCTCAAAATTTCCCTCATTTGTCATTAGCTGTCCATTTCCATTATATAATGTATTTCTACGTGTGACCATATATTTAGTTTTACTGATATTTACTTCCAGTCCTAATTTCTTAGTGTTACTCAATAGTGTGTGCGTGTTGGCCTTTAGTATCTCCTCGCTATCGGCCAGTAGTACTACATCATCAGCATAAACTAACAGCTTATTAATACCATTGAGTTGTAAGCCTTCCTCATTCTCTAAAGATTTAATGGCATGCTCTAGTACAAAATTAAATAGTAGAGGAGATAGTGCATCTCCTTGCTTGAACCCATTCTGGATTTCAAAAGTGTCTGAAAACTGTTTGCCTACACGCACCCTACTCGTTGAGCCATTTAGACACATTCGTATAAGTCTAACTAACTTTTTAGGAATTTCCGAACTCCAGCAGGATACTATATAACTTCTCCCTCTTAATTCAATCATATGCTTTTTTGAAGTCTACATATAGTTGATGTACAGTCCCATTATATTCCCATTTCTTTTCTAAAATCTGTCTTTATACTAAAAATCTGATCTGTTGTAGACCTGTTTCTTCTAAATGCACATTGATGATCTCCTAGAATGTCATCAATATAGGGAGTAAGTCTGCTTACTAATATATTTGTTAGAATTTTGTACGAAGTTGAAAGTAATGAGATGCCCCTATAGTTGTTGCAATCAGTTTTATCTCCTTTCTTATAAATTGGTACGATAATTGATTCCTTCCATTCATCTGGAAGAGCTTCTTTTTCCCAAATCATAGTAAGCAACCAGCGTATCTTGTCCATCAATTTTTCTCCCCTGATTTTATCAGTTCTGCTGGGATCTCATCTGAACCTGATGCTTTATACATCTTCAATTTTTCAATTGCCATTTCAACATCTAATGCACTTGGCTCTGCGACTAGCATTTCTGCTGTCTGTAACTTATCCTCCTCAATGTCCTGTTCTGTATGTACATTTAATAGTTGATTAAAATAACTTTTCCATCTATTTAACATACTCTTGGAATCTGCAATCATATCCCCATTTTCATTCCGAATTATGTTTGTTCTAGCCTGAAATCCTTTCTTCTCTATACTAATTCCCTGATATAATTCTCTAATGTTCCTATTTTTTGCATTCATTTCAAGATCATTAATCTTCTCTCTCAAATATTCCCTCTTCTTACTCTTTAGTAACTTGGTGGTTTCCCGTCTAACACTACCCAATTGCTCTAAATTTACCTCATTTGGCTCGTGTAACCATTTCATTTTTGCTAGCTTTCTTTTCTTTACGATGTCGGCACATTCCTCATCAAACCATTTCTTGTTTTGCCTCTTTTTTAAACAACCAATGCTTTCTGATGCTGACAATTTAATAGTATCTCTTATAGCCTCCCATTCTTTATTTATATCAGTTTCTTCTTCGTTTGCCACATTGTCATCTGAAGATTCCAGTACTTCAAACTATTAGCAATTTTGATTTGGTATTCTTGCCGCATTTCATCATTTTTCAAGTTTTTTAATTCATATTTTACAGAATCATCTTTAGCGTTTGTTTCTCTCATAAGCGATAGCCGTTGTCTGATTTTCACCCTGACCAGACGATGATCTGAATTGCAGTCTGTCCCTCTAACTGATCTAATATCAATGATGCTACTGTGCCAGCGTTTATCCACTAATACATGATCTATCTGGTTCCGAGTTTCTCCATCTGGGGACGTCCAGGTGTATTTATGAATATCCTTATGCTGAAATGTTGTGCTCTTAACAATGAGATTTTTTGATGTGGCAAATGTGACTAATCTAACCCCGTTGTCGTTACTATCTTCATGAAGACTGAATTTGCCTATTGTTGGTTTGAATATATCTTCCCGCCCCACTTTTGCATTAAAATCTCCTAAGACAATTTTCATATGATATCGTGAAAGGCTATCAAATAAGCATTCTAATTCGTCATAGAACTCATCCTTGATCTTGTCATCTTTATCTTCTGTGGGGGCATGTACATTTACAATTATAATATCATGTCCTTTACCCTTTAGAATTATGTATGATATCCTATCACTAACAAACTTAATATCTCGGATAGCGGATAGGATCCTCCTTCTGACTAAAAAACCCGTTCCAAATGCAGGTCTTTCTGCACCCCCATAGTATAATGCAAAGCTTCCTGATTCCTGACTACCTTCTCCTGGCCACCTAACTTCCTGTAAAGCGACTATATCCAAGGGCGATTTATCCAATTCCCGTGTTAATATCTCTAGTGCCCCGCTATTGTATAAAGTCCTAACATTCCATGTTCCTAGGAACATGTCCCTGTGTTTGAGCCTTTGGCATGTGTTCCCTGAAGTAGTCCCCGCCCGGAGAACCGAATGGGGGACTATTTGACCTCCGGAAAATTTTACCCCAGTAGAACCCATGTCCGCATTTCTTGACGGTTATATTTTTACGGTGAAAGATCGTCACTCTTTCGACCAAGGTACTTATTTCGTCTGGCTTATCACCTTCGACCAGAGCGGCATGGGTAACCCTATCGGCAGCAATGCTACCGCCGGCATAGCTCTCAGGATCATTTAAGCACACAAGCCACTCCACCACGACAAGGTAAAGATACCATGGAGGGATATATATATATATTAAATATATTATTTTTATATATATATATATATATATATATATATATATATATTAAATAAGTGCTTGAATTGGATTCGCCTGATGGTGTTAAGGATAACACAGTTTCGCGTTCAAATTCCGTTCAGGCATTTCATTTTCTTATCGTGTCATATTAAGCTTGCATTGCTCAATGTCAATAATTTAATTATAACATCGATATAGCGTCACTGCTATAAAGTAAAAATATTCTCTTTAACTTGCTTACTTGTTATAATCAGCTACTAGGTGGCAGTGAAGACCGAGTTCTCGCGACATCTAATAATAATGGAGAATATAATATATATATATAAAAGAAAAATAAGCGGAATGCAGGCTTTCACGGCCGGTAATAATGGTAATAAAAGATTCCGGGCTATGTGGCCGTGGTCTATAACTGGCGTTTCTTCCAGACGTTTCTCCCTCAACTGCGGAGGGCATCTTCAGTGGCGAGCCCTTACAGCTGTTGTTTCCCTGTCGTAGACTCACCAACTATAACGGCTAGGCGATCCCTCATGCTGACCACTGGCTCTGTGATTAACACATGTGGAGAGTCTACGACAGGGAAACAACAGCTGTAAGCGCTCGCCACTGAAGATGCCCTCCGCAGTTGAGGGAGAAACGTCTGGAAGAAACGCCAGTTATAGACCACGGCCACATAGCCCGGAATCTTTTATTACCAGAAAAATAAGCGTTTGAATTGGATTCGCCTGTTGGTGAAATGGATAACACGCTGCGGTACCACTCAGAGTTCCGGGTTCAAATCCCGTTCAGGCATTTGTTTTCCTTATCATGTCATATTAAGCTTGCATTGCTCAATGTCAATAATTTAATTATAACATATATATATATATATATATATATATATATATATATATATATATATGTATGTATGTACACATTTACTTAAATTTATTATGTATTCTATTTTATGATCTTATGTAATTTCTCTATTTAAGAACAAATAAATTTGATATATATATATGGTTTTTAAAATATCGTACTATTGATAACATTTTAATAACTATTAGAAAAGGAGGAGTTATGACCATAATGCTAACTAACTAATTCACAGGCATTACCGAACTCGTCCATGGCCGCGGGACATAATATCTCCATTCATTCCTACCCTTATTTTTTTTTCAAATAAACTCTATGTAATTTATATCCCTCATTGTGATTAGTGTAGTTCTCCCATCCCATTTTTGTTCTTATTATATCGGTCTCTCATGAAGATAATGTAGCTCACTGTCTGTTCGTTTCTTTCACTCCTAATAACTCTATTCTGAAATACTTGTAATATATTATCCTATGTTTCGCAACCATATACATGGAAGAATAACAGTTTTATATTGTCACGCTCTTTCGGGAGTCGGCCACAGGAGACTTTCTTCTTAATAAAAACGACAAAACGACAAATGTTCGCATACAATTTTGAAACTCACATTTATAGCTATACAATATTCTACTGATTCTGCTGACATAAATTTCTCTTAATTATTCTTCAGGATTTACAATTTATTTATAACATAAATACTCCCAGTCACCAACCATTACATTTAACACAGTTATATCAGTTCACTGCTCTCTCTCGCGGTTCGAACGCAGGTAACTTCCGATCCTCGCAATGATAAGCGAGGGTGGAACTCTCTCGATTTGTCGAGACTCTTCCAGATTATAAGTTTCGGGAATCAAACCTTCCAGACATGGAAGGGCGGATACGTATCGAAATTCCTATGCGGGTCTTTCAACTCGCGAGTCAATAGCTCGCGACTATTTTCCTACCATACAATGCTAGTTCCCTACTGTGTCCAAATTCTGAAGCTACTGCGTCACAATATATATTCAGTTTAACTTTTTTTTAGAGATATTTAGATACCAAGAGTCCCTGTAATACTTACAAAAAATACAACAAAAGTCAATTATTATTATTATTATTATTATTATTATTATTATTATTATTATTATTATTATTATTATTATTATTTTCGACCTTACAACGAGAATGCGCTCAATCCGCGGAATGAGAAAAACTACAAAAATAAAGTAGTAGAATAATTATTTTCACAGTCTTTACCACTATCACCTAATCTGTCGTATTCCGGTTGAAAATAAATTATAAACATTCAAGTTTCATCACAAGGTTTAAAATAATTTCAAATCACTCTTTTTAAAATTCTTACTTCTACTATTTTAAATTAGACCAGGTAACTAGTTCACAATTTAACGGTCTTTAGAGGAAACATTATTGTATCATATTTTAACATTTTAAAACCTTAACCATGTATTACTTCACCATTCTTAAACGTTACCTAGTTTGCACCATCTGGAGCTGCCCTTCCAAGGCCAATATTGATGGAAATTATATTAGGAAGTCTGAGATAATATTTGCTCTAACACATATTGTTTCTTTTCCTTTTGTTTTCCTCTTAGGCTAAAAATGTAAATCAAATTTCAAAATCCGTAGTGGTGGCGTGGTTGGTTGAGTTACTTCTTCCCTTTACCGCGACTCAGGTTAGACTGAAGTCACTGTAAAGGTTTTTAAATCTGCACATGGAGCCTGAGAGTGTCCTGACACTATGTTTATATGTGACAGAAACATAACAATTTTTAAAAAAGAGAAAAGAAAAAGATAGAAAAACGAAAACATGGGATAATATTTTACTATTGTATTAAGTAAATAAACACATTTAAAAACGTGAGGAGATATCCAAACTAGAGCAAATATTAACGCATTTACCGCTAAAAGTAATATATAAAAATTCTCCAAATAGATATTTTTGAAAGCAGCCATCAGTTGGCGTGATCATAGCGACATCTATTAGCCTTCGGACGAACGAGAATTGTATAAATTGAAATATTGTTAATGTTTGTATCGTCGTTTAAATGGTGTAATGGACAGCACACTAGTACGTGGAACTAGGGGTCCAGGGATCATATCCCGATTCAAATATTATTATTTCTTTCTTAAATTAAATTATGTCGAAAATACGGAACTGAAGACGAAATACATAATCTAGGAAACTGTAACTTTTAGGAATATGTGAGACGTCAATTGTTGGCGGAAAGATTTCTAAATTCAAATTGCTATAAATTGGAAAGCAACTAGTTAATGGTAAACCCAGAAAATTGGATTAACTTAGATTTCCAGACAAGACGCCGGAGAATGAGACCAACACTCATTTGTAGACAAGTAGTAAAGTGGGATCACTACTGTAAATACTTTTACTGAGCTTAATTGTGCAATGTGTACTGTAATTGTAATGTTTCCTGCCGTTTTGTTATTTATATTATTACTAAACGTTAATATATTGATATGAACTCTCAAAAGCACGTGCAGCCTGCTGTCCGTGCTGTTTATTTCTAAAACACTGTACAATTTACCTTTTTACTCTCATAAAATCCTACTACTACTAATTTTACAATGTCATGCATATGTACAAATGAAAAATATGAGGATTTAGGAATTCCCAAGCAGGTTCTAGAATGTAAACCACCGGGTAAAAGAAGAAAAGTGGGAGCAGGTTACTTCTGAATTCATGAGATACAGTAGTTAGTTTTTAGTAAAAGTTAATGCCATATGATTAGAAAATTAGAACGAAAAAATGTGTCTAAAAATTTGGGTACAGGAATATGTAAATGAATACTTTGTAAAACTGGAGAGAAAAAAAAAACTTTATACAAAACAATAGTTTTCGACGTTTAATCGCTCGAACAAAATATTTCTTAAATTACGGTTAATTTACTAATATTGCAGAAATTGTTTTAATATTGATCAAATAGTCCAAATTCGCGACGAGACGGTTACGTTAACATCTGAACTATAGCACAATAACATGCCATCGACACAAATCATTTGTTTCACTGTGTATTATGTGTTGTGTTATGAATACATGGAGTCGTTTATATAGATATTTATTTGTTTTATAGATTATTTTAATTATTCAAGCAAAGTCTGTTGAAATAGAGTTTAGACATAATATAATTCAGAGCAAAGTTTTGCTTAGCTAACTGTAAAATCCCTACATTTAGTTTATTGGAATGTTAGTGAGTACAGTTTGGGTAACAAGAGGTCACATTTGAGTATATAACACGGAAGAAGTGAGGGTTTCGTGTCTGTCTGTGTAAAGTGCTGAAGGGTAAGTCACCGACCATTTTTCTTAATATGTGTCTAGGATTTTTTTAAGGGAATCAAGTACAATTAACTTTTTTATATTAAATTTTCAATAGGGACATAACATTTTTAAACATGTAGATTAGGATAGATTTATAACTTCCACAACTCCCACTCTCTCAAACCCCAGAAAGTACTGTAATTTTAATATAGACTTAGATTAACATTTTTTAGGGCTAGAATACTTAGGGATTGTAATTATTATACTTTAGTAATAAATTAGTTAAAATAAGAATCAATTTGTTTATTTCAAAAACGTATGCATGATTAACTGTTCTTCCGCACACTAACGCTCGGCTAGATAAACACGCTACCAGATTTTCCAAGTCCCGAAAGTGCTTTAAATCAAAGAAAACCAGCGGTTCCTAACATGTAGTCTCATCAGATAAACGCAAATGATAGCTGAAATGATTACTCGCTATTGTTAGAGGAATTTATAATTGGATAATGGAACCATCGGTAAAAGATTGGGATGACATTTCCGAAGGGAGGCACGCAGGTGCCTGTGACCGAACCAATGAGGCAGGATGACTGACAGCGGTAAACACTCTGCCGTCCGGGTGAATCCATTATCCTAACCACTCCACCCCACCAGTGTTGGCAGAGTGATTGATACGACCTTTATATCGCACTTAAAAACACCCATTTACCATCTTACTACAAAACTTGAGCAAACAATTGAAATATTCCATGTTTCTTTTTAGCCAAATGACGGATTTGCCGAAAAAAGTCACATATCGTAATAAACTATTTTTCTTTGTTTTTCTTTTGTTCAGCATGTAAGTCATAAAGCCCTGGATCATACCTACACCAGTTAGCTATTAAAATCTTCTGTTATTAGAACTCTTGAGACATATCTATACCAGATAGCTATTAACATCTGCTCTCATGTGAACTCCTGTGACTTATCTAAACCAGTAAGCTATTATCATTTGCTGCTATCTGAATTCCTAGGGCGCCTGAGACTTGTCTATACCAGTAACCTATTGACCTATGTAACCTATGTGACTTCCTGGGACTTATCTGTACCAGTAAGCTGTTGACATATGCTGTTATGTTACTTCTTGGGACCTATCTATACCGGTTAGTTGTTTACATTTGTTGTTATGCGAACTCCTGGGACTTATGTAAACCAGTAACCTAATATAATTTGCTGCTATGTGAACTCCTGGGGCTTCTGAGACGTATCTATAGAGTATGCTATTGACATACACTGTTGCATGACTTCCTGGGATTCATCAAAATCAGCAGGCTATTTATATCTGCTGATATGTGAACTCGTCAAACGTATGTTTGACATCGATGCTGTGCATCCGAAAAAAAACTCTACTGTCCACTTTATTTTTTAAATTCTCCATTACCTAAAATAAGATTCCCGATAAAAACATACTAAAATATGAGTTTGTGACGGGGCAGGTCTTCTATGAATCTTCATATTCAATATGATCAGCATCTTCAGGTTTGAAAAATGACTTCAGGGTCTCTTTGGGCATCTTGGCAAAGTCATTATGACTTAAACCTTTTTGCAGGGTTCTATTTGGAGATGAAGGTGACCTTGATCTGAAGATTTTTCAATACACCTTTTGACACATATTTTGCAGTTTGAAGGTGTGTGCAACTTTCAAATAGCAACATCTGTCTGCTGGTTAGCTACTTCTGCAACATATTCTTCCAACTATCATACAGAAAATTATTTCCTTCTTCAGCCCTTGGAAACAGGTATAACATGATATGATTGGTAAATTCTTACTGAACTTGAACTGTTTTAATTCATAGGTGGTATGTACCTTTTATCTTCCCGGAGCGGAGGAAGACGCTGTAGGCGAGGACTAGCCGTAGTGAATGGCCGCTACTCGCATAACAATTGGCGTAAGCCTGATATTAGAGGAGCAAAGGTAAAACGGCACCACAACTCTTCGATCTGATCCAGTAAAGGCGACCTCGTCCTCACACGAACCTAGACAATACATTAGAACAGTTTACCCTCCGAAAATCGGTATATTAAAATGCAACAATATGTCTCACACCATAAGATAGCAACAACGTAATACCAGTAACACAGGACCTAGTACGCGTCGGCTGCAGTCTCATGGTCTAAAACTTGGCTCCCAGACATACTCCAACTGTCAATGAAAAGTGACCACTGAACTTCATGCTTACGTCTTCCTGAAGGCACACCCACTTTGAAAAGTGGGACAGAGCTACGTTGACAGGAATAATCCCTGCAAACGAGGCAAAGATTTTAAAGTAAAGTAAACGTGAGCTAAGTGAATATGCAACAAATATATAAGAGGAAAGGCGTATGTAAACAGATACGAAGGGAGTCGATTTTACAGAACAATACCTAAGGTTAGCCTAATGAATGTGGAGTATAACAATTGTTAAGTTTTCGACTATTAAGTTTTGGCTAGATGATAGAGAAGTTGTACTTGATTATAGTGATAGGGCGGTAAATTTTATGTAAGGTTAGCCTAATGAATGTGGAGTATAACAATTGTTAAGTTTTCGACTATTAAGTTTTGGCTAGATGATAGAGAAGTTGTACTTGATTATAGTGATAGGGCGGTAAATTTTATGTTTGCAATGCGCTCTATCACTTGTTTCAAATGTTAGAGTTTTGCAGTGAGTATGCGTTATATTGAGCTTAGGAAACTGGAGACGGATCAATGAATATTTATAAATTACTGCTTTGTAGTAAAGAAAGAAGAATGTTAACATTATAAACAGGGAAATGAGTACCGGTGATGTAATAATAAATATTTAAAAATACAAAATATACGACATATTGTACAAGAGTATTAGAATAGATTTATAGATAAGTATAAGAAAGTACTTTGAGGCGGAGGTTCATGTCTGCGTAAACATAAGCTCTTCATACACCCCTAGCTGAGCTAATGTTTTCCAATCATTCCCTATATAATTTACCTCCCTAAAATCAAGACTAATGTTACCTTCTTACCGCATTCTTTGGCTATGTATTGGGTAATTTCCTTTTGCTGTCCCATAAGAAGATTTCCTATTATATGCACCAGAATAAGTAAAATGATATTCAATATCTTTATTGTGTCGGATTCACATAGATGTCATATATTTGACTCTTACGTAATGTTATACTTTCATCTGCGTAGTCGTCTCTCTTTGGTTCAAAAATTTTCCTATTCACTTTATTCTCAAATACTCTTCATATTTACTTCTATCCGAAAGAAATATATGTTATAGTATAACTGGAAAAATAACAGATTTATATATTTTTATCTTAACTCTTTTTAAATAAATTGAGATGACAGGAGTCCCTAGAGTGGATACCGACATGTATTTCTAGAATAATTTTGCTGTAATTACTTTTAAATTACAGATGTTTATTATTTTATTAATTGTGGAATATCACAAAAATACTATAATTACTAATATCAGCCCCCCACATACTTTTTCATACTGCCTTTATTTATGGAGCTATTACACTATAATACAATCAAGCATGTAATTAAATTGAATATAAAATAAAACAAATTATCATAATACAAAATAATTTAATAAAATAAATTAAACCAATATATTTTGAGTGATAGTTATATTAATATAGTCTTATGTTCTATGTTATTCAATTTATAGATAGATTATCGGTTGATTAATGTCATTGACATCGTCCGAATCCTAATAGCCAATTTTGTCGGTCCATCCAATCTCCTGGCTGCAGATATTTCTCCTTCATGTGTGAACATATTCCCTCACTTCAGGAGGTTTAAGTCTTCCTCTGCCTCGTCTTCCCTCTGGTTTCCATTCCAAAACAGCTTTTGGTAGTCGATCCTCTTCCATTCGCTGGACATGTCCGTACAATCTTAATTGCTGAGTTTTAATATAATCTAAAATAGTGTATTCAATCTTCATTTCCTCCCTTATTACTGAGTTACAATTCTTTTTCTCTTCTTGAAATACTTGCTGTCCCGCGCCGTAGCCGAGCGGTTAAGGTAGGAAGCCTTGGCGCAGAGCTACGGGACTTGCGCTGGTTCGAGTCTCCATGGGGGAAGAAATTTTCTCATGGTATTTCGGCCAGTATGGGACCGGTGCCCACCCAGCATCGTGAGGCAATTGGGTAGCTACAATAAGTAGCGGCTCCAGGTTGAGGAACCAGCTATAACGGCTGGGGGACTAGACATGCTAACCACATGTCACCCCTACACTGGCTATTGATCATCTACCTCTGTGATTGACACATGTGAATGTGAGGCCAGCAGCCGGCTGGTAAAAGGGCAACCGCTGAAAAGTGGAAAGACCCTGAATCGGAAAATCGACATACTTGCTGCCCTTCGTATAAAATTAATTTCCGTTGCCAAAAGGTATTTATTTGTTTTTGTTGTTAATGGCCAAAGTTCTGCTACATAAGTAATGATGCTTTTAACAATTGTATGATATAGGCCTATATTCATTTTATTTTTTTTACTTATATTTTTTATCCCACTATATTGCAGTGAGGCAAGCAATTGCAATTATTCCTTTATTATTTCTTATTTCCTCTTCATAACTCCCATTTTTATTTATTTCAATTCCTAAATATGTGATCTCACTACAAGATTTTATTGTTTCTCCATTCTCCAAAATTAAATTTTCTTGTGGTTCACCAAATAATAAATATTATGTAAATGTTCAAAATTAATCCCCAATTTTCATATTCTTCTATTAATTTTCTAGTCATACCTTCTAAATCTTCACAATCGTGTTCAATTAACAATTGATCATCTGTAAAATGTAAGTTGTATAAATGTTTGTTGTTTGAAATAGGAATTCCCATGCTTGAACATATTCTCCTAAAATTCAGTAATAATTCATATTCAATTTTTTATAATATAATTTTATGATGTGTCTTAATATAAATGCATCTGTAAAATGAACACTTTTGTAAAAAAGTAAGTAACGTGATATCAGTGTTATTTCTTCTGACGTTTGAAGGAATCATTGCTAAGGATGTCCAGTATACTTATTGATTATGTTTTCTCAGTAATGAGGATTCTATGTTGTACTGTAAGGAATATTGGGACTTCGTGTCTCTCCTAGGAACATTCTATTTACTGGATTCAGCATTTAACAATGAGTGGTGTGGCATGTCGACAGAATCGCATATATAACATCCAATTACGCATTAATAACGTCAAAGCACTTAAACAACATCATTCAACAAATACTATAGTTTGTTAGTAGACTTTGTATCCACTCTGTAAGAAGTAAAAACGGATTTTAACCTATTTAGACTGGTAGGCCAAAGGACGTCGATACCTCTCGCCCTATAGAGCTGTTTTTGGTATAAATAGTATTATAATACTTATTCTAGGTGGAAATCCAGGGATTATTCTAATTGTAATATTTTGTTTAATGGAACGCATGTTTCAGATAAGTTCTCTTCAGGTATTGACATAACATATGTACTGTCAAAGAGACTATAAATAAAAACAACAAGAGTTTTAGTATGATTTTGTTTCTACAGTGATATTGTATGACTGTAATGTGTGTGGTTTAATTTATTGAAGTGCAAAGCTAGAAGGAATGAGAGCTGTTTTCTGGGAAACAAAATTGAAGTAGCAAAGAGTTTGAAAGAATGTGATTTTGTACTTGAAGAGAATGGGATGGATAGACCTGCAGGTAATGCGGGAAATCTATATGTGGGGGCGGATGTAAAGTCTGCGACACGACTTTCAAGAGATAGAATCAAGTGGAAAATCACGTCATACAAATATATGTTACTTTGCAAATTGTTTAAATGAAGTAGATTTTAAGCCTCATTTATATGTAAGTAAAGATATATTTAAATTCATCTCATGTAGCTTTGAAAAGTGAAATATTAAAATGTTGTCAGACCTATTACGGTAAAATGTTTTATACTAAGTAGAGATTGATCAAATGTGTGCCAGACTGTATTTTATGTATTCATAAATATCTCAAGAATGAAAATATGCTATATGAAAACAAGTCAATGCTTATGAAAGTAATTCTGAAACACCGATCATGTTACCGTGCAAAATGTAAAACAATAAAATATATATTTGACTTCTCGGGGGCTTGGGAAGATTGTAACTTTCTGACAGCAGAAGATGCAAATGTTCCGAAAATATTACGAATATTTTTTTTTAATTAAGTTTTATTTGCTTGAGGACGATTCAGATCTCAGATACGTATATAATTATTTAACGTGTATTATGAGAGCTGTTCAATAAAGAATGGTGTCCGTTATTTTGACTACATATGTTTACTTTTCCTCATAACTATGAAGCTCCTTCTGGAAGTAATAACTCCTTCTGTCTCAGCTTTAAATACATTCGGAAACTATTCTTTGACAGGTTTTAAAACGCGAATCCTTAGCCTACACTACATGTCTCCCGTGAAGGTGATTAACTAGGTTAGGCAGTAAAAAAGATTCACAAGGGACTAAATCCGGACTATTGAAAGGGTGATGCATTATCTTCCTGCGATTTTTGCAAAATAATCAGCAACAAAATTAGCGACATGTGTCAACAGACTATCTTGGTGCAGCATTCAACTTGTTTTCTGACACCAACGTATGGGTAACAGCCATTGCAATTTTACATATATCCCCTCGAACTATGACAGCGGCAGTGTTCTCTTCCATATGAGCAGTAACTTGAGCGAAATTCATTATTTCCTCTCTTTAAATAGTTTATATCATTTTTAGGCCACAGTCCTCTTAGAACATTACACCGGCCTTAAATGAAGAATTGTTGAGATGTAAGTAGAATTTCAAAGCAGCCTGTTGTTCACCTCAATTGCACAGTGAACCAGAATGCGAAAAAATGGCAAACTTCTGGAATTCGCCATTTGGGCTCCAAATCATTTCACATGTGTAAGATTAACAATTTAAGAGTAAAAAAATACCTGCATCGCATACTTGTTGTGAGGGCCTTTAATTATATGTTTTATGCAAAGTATTCATTAAGACACTTATGACTGATTTAACAAACACAATTTATTTGCGGAGTTACTTTGAAAAATAGATTAATCTCTTCACAATTATACTTATGCATTTAGAAAATAATAATGATGATGATAAATAAATAAATAAATATAAATATCCTCAACTCGTGTCCAACTCAGGGTCGGATCGAGAGATGAGATGAGCCCTTAAATGTAGAGGCCTTTGAATGACAAGGGTGCAGGCCGACCACGTCTGACGCACAATTACAGGGACAAATGAACGAAATAATAATAATAATAATAATAATAATAATAATAATAATAATAATAATAATAATAATAGTAATAATAATATATATGAACAGGATATTTAATGCAACTATACGCCAGGTTTTATGATCAAACAAATTCTGTAACTGCACATCTGCAATATATTCACTAAAAATCCTTACTAGGATAACAACGTTCTTTAATTAAGGATATGATTAAATAATTGATCGATTTTAGCATTCCTTTCTTTTGCTTGTGCTCTTATAATCTCATATTGACATTGGCTTAAATTTGCTTCAATAATTTACAAAATAACTTCACTTTCATTGTAAGATTTTATTTGGAGTTGTGATTTTGATGATTTCGAAATTCGATAGTTTTCCTGCTCTTTTTGGAGTTGTTTAAGACCACTTCATTTGTTAGTTCCGGCACCTTTTCCTCTCCATGCTCCTTTAATTGTACCTTAGTTGCAAAATGAAGTTTTTTGAACGGGTTTTCTCGTCGAAGTTCTACAATCTTTCGCTTTTTAATGTTATGGCTAATATCTTCAAAACTGACACTCGGGCGTCCTCTTTGCTTTTTAGTGCTGTAGTGGTAGATGAACTAGATACTAAAACTCTTTATGCTTTTCACTTTTGTTAAATATTTTGTTTCAGAATAGCGTCACCTCTACAGTTTTTTTCTTCGCATAATATTCTGAGATATTGTCAATGCTTGTAGAATTTAATACAATTTTAAACAAAAGTTTGATTTGATTATTCTGACTTTCACCTAATTTTTCAACGAGAACTTGGTACACTTCCTTCTAGATTTGTAGAATTCCATAAAATACAACCGCAAATTAAACAAACTCGATAATATATGATGAAGTAGAGATATTAGCAAGCTTTAAGAACTGCCTTATTTCATGTGCATTGCATTACTGCAATCAGCTGTCAGTTATTGTAGCGACAGATTTCCCGTCCTGAATGCAAACACACACACGCTCACGGGCGGCAAGGTCACGCATTATCTGCACAATACGAGTTCATTGATGTGCTACGTAAATCTAAAGTAGCAAAAAGTAGCACCATTGTTTAACTTTGCTTTAGAAATCGTCGTAGGAAATGGTGGCGAAAGTGTTATAACTCAAGATAACTTTCTTTTTTTTCAAGTCCGAAATAAAGTTATTAATTTTATTATAATTCAGATGTGGGCTCTTTATCTGTGCACGTTTAAGACGGTATAAAGTCTATTTAACACAATTATGGCGAGATGCATTAAAATAATTATTATAAAAAGTGTTAATAGTATGTCAAAAATGTTGCAAAAAATTCCGCTTTTATGATACATAATTTCGCTGCCCGAAAATTAGGCCTAACAATCAGTATGGAGAATAACTTATTTGACAGATTGATACCCCTTCTATTTGTTAAATGACTGTTCAGGTTTTCCCCTATAATGAAATGTAAAAATTTCGATTTTTGCGGGTTTTTTTACATTCTGGATCACTGTGCATTGTAGTCGTGTGCATAATAATACGTGTCTCGTCTTATCACACTACTAACGGAAAGGTACCGGAAGGAATGGCGTTGATACTTATACCATGTGTATATGAAACATTAAGCTAAGAAATATCGTAAAACTAAATATTTACATGTGAAATTATGGCTGTAAAATAGTAATGATCATCTATGGTATTTTAACTTTTTAAAATATTTATCAACATCATCGAATTCGGTAATAGGCCTACAGCTCTTAGTGTTTAGCCTTGATCTCCCAAACAACAAATTGACATTTTATTTTGTCCTTTACTTTCGCCTCCGAATACTGTTTCCAGTTCTTTTACGGATCATTCTTCACTTCAACCATTCATATAATCCTGGGTCTAGCACCTCTTCTCTTAGAGTCAAGTTTTGCATCCAGTACTTCTTGAGAGTTCGGTTTGCGCCTATTCTGTATAAATGTTCCACACTTCTGGTTTTAACATTTGCTATTATATTTGTATAAAGCTTTGTAGTTCCCGGATAAAATCTAATTTGTCCGACTCCATTACCTCTCGTTGGGCCATATAGGCCTATATTTCTCTAAATAATTATTTTTCTGGTGAATACACGTGCTATAGCCTTTTCTGTTAGTGTCCAGCTTTTGCCACCACATACCAAAATAGGTTTAGTATTTTTTTGTTTTACCGGAAATTTTTTATTTCTATGTAAACCGGTTTCTTACGCATTATACTAACACAAAGTGCAAACAAAATAGGAAATATTATTTTTCCTTAAACAGAAGTTACATTGTTTTTCATTAAAGCAATATAACCTCGCACCTTGTATGTACATTTACGTTCCACATACAACCCGGCCTCCTGGACAGGGATTTTAACTGTAGATCACACACATACTTTTTTTTGGCCACACATGAACATAGAGGGCCTCCCCGAATAACTAATCAGCTTAATGTTAGGGTTTCCTCCAAGACAACACAACATTAAGACGAAACATACCATCTACACATATATTCATAATACGAATAATACATGGCGAGTACGATAATGATGATTATGAAAGCCAGTTGAAGTTCGGGAACCGTTTGAGCCTCAACACGTCCTGACATTGTTATACAGGTGAGTAAAAACACAAAAAAAACATCACCCAGTAAACCTTCCTGACCAGAGATAGAACCCATGTCCGCTTGGTACAGAGAAGCGACGCTACCCCGAGATCACAACGGTGAACCCTTAAACAGACGTAACTTTTTGTAATTATATTTGTTTATAAGACGAAATTCGCAATAGGCGATATAAGGCTGATTAAAGAGAATTATTCGCCTTAATGTTATATAACAAAAAAAGCCATACTGCCCGGTTACTTTCAAAACTCAATACACATTCAGTAGCAGACAGTTGTTAGAAGGAAATAAAAAGCGTTTCTGAATTTATCTTCACGTAGGATATTAATCTGTAAGTCACGATACGTTGTTATAACCAAACGTATATTCTAAACAAATTATAATTATTCATTCATATCTTACAGATGTCAGTAACGCAAGAGGTGCTTAAACTAAGCGAGTTCCTCAAAAAGTAGATTTTTTTAATAATTTTGCTAGTTTACGGAATTATTTATTTTGATAATTTAATCTTATATTTAATGTGTCAATGCGATACAACAAATTTTGCATCTGAAAAAGCGTTGCAATCTTTCCAAATAAAATTTAAGTTTTTAGATTAACTCTAACTCTTAATGAACCTACTTTGTTGATTAACAAAACTTGATTCAACTGTCCTTAATCAAATGTTACATGTGACTTTCGTTGTAACAAAATAAAAATGGCGGCTGTTAGAGCGATTTTAAATTTCGTCTCTCAGGTAAATCTCACTTCTAAAAGTATAATATAGCTGAGTTCTGAGATTATCTTTCTAATTTTATTTAATGACATATACCGAGTTTCGTTGAAAAAATGGAACATCCCGGCTGCTGGGTTCATTTTTTTTTTTGCAATTTTTGTCTCAGGTTTACTCCCAATCCTGGGTACGATTTTTTGCTTAACGAAATCGACCTTACTTTTTACACATACATACACACACACACATATATATATATATATATATATGGCATGAAAAATAAAATTAATGCATGAACTGAAATTAGAACCGGGTATCTCAAATTCTAAATTTCGATACCCAGGCACTCTTGGAAAAACAATTTTTTCCTGCTTCCCACGGTATATATATTGTAAACGTGTGAGTGTGTAATCGCGATTTTCGATATCATATCGTTGATGATTTGTAAACGATTCCAAAATGTTTTCATGGGCACTGCTTCAGTAGTTTCAAACGTTTTGAATTCACTAAAAAGTCAGGTGTGGATAACTCTGTACAATTATAAATGCGCGCTTCTGAAAAAAAAATATGTTGTTCTTCAGAGAATGGCGTTAAACGTTTTAAACTACAAACCCTGGAATATTTAATTTAGCGTGCGAAAAATGGATTGATGAACTAAACGCGAATATAAAATATTCATAACTGAAAATTAAAAATATATTTAGTGAGAAAATTATATGCATTTTCACAACTCTGTTCACAGAGCAAGTTAACAGTTGTCTAGCGAGCGATAATACCCACTTTACATTTCAACAGTGTGCTGAGCATACGTAATATCCAAGCACGACCTAACTTTGTTCCTCCTCGATTCATTCACATGTGTTATTTGCTACATTTTTGTACGCTTTTTCTCCTCATGAATTTAAACATCACCAACTAGGGATTAAAATGTAACTAGCTTTTACGCCGCATTAACTTTTGCTAATTAATTTTTTACTACGTTCAATTGTGCATTAAAATTAACATAAAACCTACAGTTTGTTTTATTCAGCCATGTAGCGAGTAGATAAAATATTCAACATAATTCATATGTACTCACATATTGATAATAAATAAATAATTAAATAAATAAATCATAATGCTGATAATAATAATAATAATAATAATAATAATAATAATAATAATAATATTTCTTTTTCTTTTCTCAGCAAAACCTCTCAGTTTATAAGTACTTTATACTTGCAAAACGCATCCCGAGACTTATAGCGACGTGACCTGTCGGGAGAGGAATTTTAAACTGTGAATAATACACATATGTTCTTGACCACACATGGACATGAATTCATCCCACCGAATGAGTGATCAGCTCAATATCAGGGCCTCCTTCGACACAGCACAACATTAAGACGAAACAAGCCATTTACACACACACACACACACACATTCATAATAAACATGGCGAATATTCAAGTGATGGCCAGATGACGTTCGGAGGCCGATTCGGCCTTAACATTTCTTGGCATTTATCTTACAAGTGAGGAAAAACCTGGCAGTTGTTGGATATTTTTCACTTTGCTTTAATCTAAGTGAGGTTTACCTGGCTATTATTATTATTATTATTATTATTATTATTATTATTATTATTATTATTATCATCATCATCATCATCGTCAAGGTATGGGCCTGTTGGTCCGTTCCGCTCCCCGGCGCACTACATGCCGCAGGCGCAGGTCGTCCTTGCAACGACGTTTTGATCTTCCTACATTTCTTCGGCCTAGAGGCCTATAATGAAGCAGCTGTTTTGATAAACGATAATTTGGCATAGGTCGTCGTCGTTCGATCTGTCTGAATATTAATTTGGGGAGTTCGAGTTTTTTTATAATTCCTCGTAGCAGGTAACTGGTCTGCTGCCGGGTAGTCCAATGGTGGGGCTGCCACCTCAAAGCATTTGAACTTGCTTCCACCTGTAGAAACCCCAGGTGGAGGGCTACCTCTTCCGCTTGTCTCGCCTTTATTGAAGCTTGTTCTTTTTGCCGATCCAACCGTTGAGGTCTTCACCCATATCCCTGGGCAGGGGCCCTCGTTATAATCCGAGAGATTGGGTCCTTGACAGAACTTAGTCACTAAGATTCTTAGTGTTCACCCCCGGGACGAGAACGCGCCTGTCAAGAATTACCCAGCTGTATACAGTTCCGGCTTATGCCCCCTGTACACACTGGGCCGGGTTAATAGCATCGTCTAAAAACAAGGCTATTATTATTTTATTATTATTATTATTAGTATTATTATTATTTCAATTTTAAAGACCCAGGATGTAAGGGCATGCAGAGGATTATTATGCGGAAGCAATCACTATTTATTGAGTGCAAAAATATTATTTCCATTCCAAAGTAAAAATGACAGGCTAAATAAAACTGAAAATGAAGAAGGCAGTTTCCATGACTTGTCAACCAACTCTATACAACTTGGATAGTTTGGAGAATGAGAGCACATCATATCTGTGTAAGAAAAGGTTAGACGATCAGTTACTAATCTCTACGTTTGACAATGCTCAGGAAGAGTACAACTATATAGTAAAAAAGTATTCATCAGGCGGCAAAAGAAGCTTTAGGAGAAGCAAATAGAGAAATAAATAAATTCAAATATTTTTGGAGTGAGGACTTAGCATAAGAAATAATAAACAAAAAAAGAAAAATATTTCATGTGGTTGAATACCAAAGATCTGAAAGACAAAATACAAAATAAAGAAGCTCAAGCAAGAGTTAGAAAGAAAATTACGGAAGCCAAACATCAGAGCTGGGAACAAAATTGTTTAAAAATTCAAACATGTATTGGAGGAAAACAAAGTTCTGAATCTTGGAGAATTTAAAAAAATTGAAAAATATAATTGGTGGACAAACAAATGTACAAACAATACCTATGACTGAATGAGAAAATTATTTTAAAACGTTACTATCAGAAAACAGGGTATTTAATTTAGATAATGTTCAAAATATTCCAGAAATAAATGAAGATGAACATATATTTATTATATAAAACTTTCCTCATTAGAGGATTGCCTCAAGGACAAAGTGATACAGACATTATTTGTAATTGATTAAATATATTTTGTAAATATATTTTTAAAAATTCAACTTGTAGGCCTAATTGAAGTATACATACTATAAAGTAATTTTGTAAATATGGTTTCTTAAAACTGAAATTGATCCTCTAATGGCAGCGATGGCAATTCTAGAAAAGTACACTCTGTCCAAATCTAAGGAATTCCAAAATTTGGCTAAGAATCCTGGTATAGTACCTCTTGCCCCGATCATCAATCCTGTGATAGTTATACTATCTAGTAGGTATTTATCTTTGTAATAGTCAATTGTTGGCTCATATATGGCTTTCTTTTCAGAGTCAACTTCCTCAGGTTGGCCACTATGAGTCTCAAAACGAATTGTGGGATCTAATATCATACCAATTTTAGAGGATGGTCCAAATGCAATAATATCTATTCGTTTGTTACTCCCATTAATGGCCACACCATGAACTTCGTCATAAAATGTGTATCCAAAATCTCGCAAGGCTTCTGTTCATATTTCGAATAGTGTGGTGCCGAATATTTCTCAGTGATTCTCCAAATGGACAAGCCCCAAAGACGTGTGCAAGGGTTTCGTGCTCTCTGTGACAACGTCTACAGAGAGTATTGTCCCTAGA
This sequence comes from Diploptera punctata, assembly GCA_030220185.1. Taxonomy (NCBI): domain Eukaryota; kingdom Metazoa; phylum Arthropoda; class Insecta; order Blattodea; family Blaberidae; genus Diploptera; species Diploptera punctata. The sequence goes on along the minus strand of JASPKZ010007288.1, from coordinate 2,427,689 downwards.
CCTGCCCGGCAAAGAACGCACCGCCCATACATTGGCTTGCATTTTAATCGCTTCTCTCCATTCGGAACAAGACAATCCCTGTTGGTAACGAATCCATTGATTTGCCGGTGTATATTCATTGTAGAGAACAACGCCTTTTCCTTTATGAGGAAGTTGACTCCAGAGAACTGCTTCTTTGTCTCTTAGTTGTTTCCTGAGTTTCCTTGCATCTGGTAGAAAACTTCGAGTGTTAATGTTGATGTCACTAGGTTCAATGTGAAGGTCTCTCACATATTGTAAACTTTCTTCTTTTAGGTTTCGGAGAGTAGTAATGTATGTATTATTGTCTTGGTGAAGAATGTGGCAAATGTTTATATGCTGTAATTTTGTTTCCCACGTTGCACAAAATAAACCAAGTCCTTTATTCCGACGTTCAGTATATAACATGTGATCAGGGACATCCATCGGAAGATGTAAAATTTCTTTAAGTCCACTTCTCAAAAGTTTATCACAATTCACTAAAAATGCTTTTGGTATTTGATTTGGTGGTACTGTTTGAAACGGGTAGATTAGAGTTGGAGATATGGAACAATTTAAAACTGTAAATTTCTGATCAGGCTGTAACAGCGGTGAAGCAATGAGAGTTTCAATATTATCCCGTAGTTTAGTAAGGATTTGCTTAGAATCAAAAGTTATATGATCTGAAAAGCTGACACCTAAGTAACGAATGGTGTCAGTGATTTTATGGGCACGAATAGCATGCCCATCAAATTGGAGATCTTTTTCACATAGCTTACCTTTCTCGATTGAAAGCACTGCTGATTTGGAATCATTAATTTGAAGGCTTATTAGACATAGAGGATATTAAAGTGAATATTCAAAAAATCGCCCCATTAATATTAATTTCATATACAATCAATTTTAATGGGTTTATTATTTTAATAAAAGAGCTAGTGGTCCAGGAGGAATACCAGCGGAACTATTAAAACATGGATCCGACCATTTATTTCAACGACTGAGAAAATTATTTACAGAATTTATGAATGGTGAAAGAGTTCCTGAAGAATGGAAACTAGGATACATTTCGACAATCCATAAAAAAGGAAAAAAAGATAAATGTGAAAATTATAGAGGTATAACAGTACCAAGTACTATGAGTAGACTCGATGGACGTATACTAAAATATTATTTGGAAAAAAAACTATAGTGATATGGAATTAGAGGAATAGTCAATATTTAGAGCAGGTCGTTCCACAACCGACAATTTATTTGGCATTACTCAGGTAATAGAAAAAAAATGCAATACGGACAACCTTTGCACCTACTATTTATAGGATCTACAGAAAGTATATGACAATGACCCTATAGGGAAACTATGGATTGCTTTAAGACGTATGGGAATTAAGACTATAATAATTGACGCTATACAAAATTTATGTGACAACTGCATGTCTAAAATTAAATGGGCAGTAAATTGTCACATGGTTTTTCGATAAATAAAGGTCTTCGTCAAGGTTGTTGTCTATCACCGACTCTGTTTAAAATACATCAAATATTAAAGAATTGGTGGATAAAATGTTCAAACATGGGAATTCCTATTTCAAACAACAAAACTTTATACAACTTACGTTTTGCAGATAATCAATTGTTAATTGCACAGGATTATGAAGATTTAGAATATATGACTAGAAAATTAATAGACGAATATGAAAAATGGGAATTAAATTTGAACATGAAAAAAACAAAATATTTATCAACTGGTGAACCTAAACAACATTTAATTTTGGAGACTGGAGAGTCAATCAAATATTGTAGTGAGATCACATATTTAGGAATTAAAATAAATAAAAATGGGAGTTATGAAGAGGAAATACGAAATATAAATAATAAAGGAAAATTTGCAATTCCTTGCCTCAATGGAATATTGTGGGATAAAATATAAGTAATAACAATAAAATGAATTTATATCATACAATTCCTAAAAGCATCATTACTTATGGACCAGAACTTTGGCCATTAACAACAAAAACTACCTTCTGGTAACGGAAATGGATTTTATACGAAGGGCCGGAACAATTTCAAGAAGAGAAACAAATAGGAACTCAGTTATAAGGGAGAAAATGAAGATTGAAGACACTATTTTAGATTATATTAAAACTCAGCAATTAAGATGGTACGGACATGTCCAGCGAATGGAAGAGGATCGACAAACAAAATCTGTTTTGGAATGGAACCTGAGGGAAGACGAAGCAGAGGAAGACCTAAAACCTCCTGGAGTCAGGGAATATGTTTTATATGAAGGAGTAACATCTACAACCAGGAGATTAGATGGACCGACAAAACTGGCTATTAAGTATCGGACGATGTCAAAGATATTAATCAACCGATTATCCATCTATCTATTATTATTATACATGCATATTGTTGTATAATTTGACAGATATGCAAATTATTAACTGCAAAGTCAGTTGCAGACGTTCGGTATAGATATTATCACTATCAAATAATGGACTATCAGTGATTCCACACGAAGTCTGCAGAAATGATGAGCGATCAACTACATGTATTCACTTTAAATTGAATTTAATTTCAACATGTTACTTACTTACTCACTGGCACTATCGAACCCGTAGGTTCATGGTCGCGCGGACATAAGCTCTCCATACATCCCTATCCTGAGCTAATGCTTTCCAATCATTCCCTGTATAATCTAGTTCTCTCAAATCATAGTTAATGTTGTTCTCCCACCTCATTCTTGGTCTACCAACTTGGCGTTTTCCCTCTGGCTTTCCTACAAGAAGCTTCCATGCACGTCTTTCATTCCCCATACGAGAAAACATGTCCTGCCGATCGCAGTCTACGAGACTTAACTGTTCTTATTATATATCTGGCTTCCTATAAAGACCAAGTAGTTAATTGTTATGTAGTCTTCTCCAGTCAGCTGTCTGTTAATCTCTCTTTGGTCCAAAAGATTTTTCTAAGAACTTTATTCTCAAATACTTGTAATCACCTTTCCTCCCTTAAAGGAAGAGTCCATGTTTCGCACCCATATGATATAACTGGTAGAATAATAGTTTTATATATTTTCAGCTTAACGTTTTTTGAAAGGAGTTGGGACATCAAGAGTCTCTGCAATGCATAATAGCACGCATTTCCAGAATTGAGCCTATGTTCAATATCTTTGTGCATCTCATTCATATTTGTGATTACTGTTCCTAGGTATTTGAATTCAGCCACTTCCTTAAAATTTTCCTCATTTTTCATAAGCTTTTCATTTCCATTATATTAATGAATTTCTACGTGTGACCATATATTTAGTTTTACTGATATTTACTTCCAGTCCTAATTTCTTAGTGTTACTCAATAGTGTGTGCGTGTTGGCCTTAGTATCTACTCGCTATCGGCCAGTAGTACTACATCATCAGCATAAACTAACAGCTTATTAATATCATTCAGTTGTAAGTCTTCCTCATTCTCTAAAGATTTAATGGCATGCTCTAGTACAAAATTAAATAGTAGAGGAGATAGTGCATCTCCTTGCTTGAACCCATTCTGGATTTCAAAAGTGTCTGAAAACTGTTTGCCTACACGCACCCTACTCTTTGAGCCATTTAGACACATTCGTATAAGTCTAACGAACTTTTTAGGAATTCCGAACTCCAGCAGGATACTATATAATTTCTCCCTCTTAATTGAATCATATGCTTTTTTGAAGTCTACATATAATTGATGTACAGTACCATTATGTTCCCATAATTTCAACATCTTACAGTTTATACTGCACATCCTATTCATATTTAATGTTAACATAGTGTTGTCTTTAAGCAAGCAGAATTTAAAAGTATGGATGACTGACGAATGTTGAAGTTTCGAATTTCAACCTGATCTTAGATATGTCATATAATCTTTGGAAATAAGGAAATTGAGACTAAAACCTAACTATACCTTGTAAATACATTCATTGAACCCACTCAGTATGTGGAGGAGATGAACCATTGAAACCATAGAGTAAATGTGGAAAAAATGGTTGGAGAGGTTTAGATATCTATAATGAAAACTGGACGACTTACTTACAGCTAAACGAATTAGAGGAGATCGAGGGACAAAAAACGAACCGGAGAGAAAATGAATCTCGCTTCGGAGATGATACGATAGAAGAATAAATAATTGGAATCGTGTAAACGTGTGACCCGGATGGATGAAGAAAAAAAATCTACACTGATTTCAGAAGGGAGAGTAGAGGAATAAAGACCACAAAATGTCCGACAAATGAGTGGATGATTCACAAATAAGATATTGTACGAGAAAAGACGCTGAGGGAGTTGATTGTAAAGGCTGTGGGGACGAAGAGGTGGAAGGAGTTTATTGAGGTTTATCCGATACTGTAATGACAGTAAGGGGTGTTAACGAAGAAGAATGCACTAGAACATTGCGCATATTCAACAATTTAAAAAGACGTGTCGATAAGAAGTGAAGTAAATATTGTTTAGAATTTATTTCTATGTGTTCGTTCAGTCATCAGCATGGCATTATCTTCCTTTTGATTAACGTACAATCGAGTACAATTGAAATTAATTTAACACATCTATGTTAAAAACGTCGGTTTGCCAAACAATGACTTGTATTTCAGTTAATGCAAATTGGGTCTAATGCTATTTTGTGTACATAGCTGTCTGACAAAGTGAATATCTTTCTGACCGAGAATTGAATCATATTGGATTTGGCATTGTGCAGAAACTAATCCGACATGCGGGGGAATGGAACCAAATACAAGTCAGTTGTGATTTAATATGACCTCCAATGTTCAGTAGAGCATTTAACTGATTTAGTGGTTGGAAGCTGCATTTAACACTTGTTACTAATGTAATAACAACACCCTGAAACATCCAAGATACACAGTTATAATCTGTTTGCCATTGTTACTGCACCTTCATAAAGCTTCTCCTTTCAAAGTATCTGTTTAGCGAACATCGTGAAATATTCATCCAGTGCCTAACTACAAAATGAAATAGGCTAAAGGCGATTTATTGAATACTTAAACATGTAAATAAAACGAAGAACAAAAATAGTTTTAGTATTAATTAAGGATATGTATGTGCATTCCCATTATTGTAAATATGGTATTATGCTGTTCTGTATATAGATATAATGTAAATTTCAAAAAGTTAAACATTTCAATTAAGATGAATGCATTTTCAATACCCTTCTAGAATTCGTAATTCCAAACAAACAATATAAATATTAATTGGAATATGTATAAATTACTTGGGGAGTAGAGTACAAGTTGGCAAATATTTTTTTCAGTTACTTTTGGAATTCACATCGGATTAAATAAGAAAATTCACTGTAAGAGTTTTTAAATTTGTACATAAGCATACAATATCACAATTATAGAGTATAAAGAGGGCTTGAAACTCTACGGATTGTATCTGCTGATGATACGATATTATTAGGAAAAAGGAAATAATGTAAGTCAAAGAAATAAGCAACTGAGACTGGATATCAATACCAATAAAATTAAATATCATCATTATCATCATCACTCCAAGGATTAGGCAATTGCCCGTTCCGACTTCATATTGCATCAGCCCAACGTCTTCTAGGTCTTCCAACATCACGCCTTCCTCTTGCTTGATAATTTCTGGCTAACAATGGATATCTTCTCCTTGCTCATTCCATCCATGTGATCAATCCATTTCTGTCTGTAATTCGTGACTTTATCCAATAAGGCTGTACTTTCAATTCTTCTCTTATATCCTCATTTTCTTTATTCTATCAAGTCTTGTACATCCTTTACTTGTTCTTAGGAACCGCAATCTCTGCCGTCTGTATTCTATCCCTCTGTCTTTCACTGGAGCCCAAGTTTCACATCCATACAATATTGTGGGAACCGCCATAACATTATACATTTTTATCTTGGTTTCTTTTCTAATTTTATTTTTGAATGTTCTCTGTATTGTTCCACACACCCGTCTGAAATTTATTTATTTTGGAGTCAATATCTCTTTCCACATTGTAGCCAACATCACAGCCCAAATATTTGAAACTAGACACCTGTTCTATACTTTGATTTTCTAAAATAATTTTGGTTCTCACTGGATCTCTTCCTCTAAAAGCCATGGTCTTCGTTTTCCTTACAGAAATTTTTAGATCGTATAATTTACATATTTCATTTAATGCATGCATTGATTTCTGTAAGTCGTCTTCATTTTTCTGTATTATGATTACATCGTCAGCAAATAAAAGATTATTTATGCACATTTTATTATCCATTCTTATTCCTGGATTTACTAAAACTTTCCATTTATTAAAAATATCGTCTATATATATATTAAACAAAGTGGGTGATAAAACTACATCCTTGTCGTAATCCAGTATTTGTTTTGATTGCATCTGTTCTTTTGAATCCGGTATCTATAATTATATTTGTGTCTTCATATAATGTCTTTATTGTTTCTACAAGGCACAGCGGGTATCCTTCATTCGTAATATTTCCCATTAATTTTTGTCTGTTTACTCGATCGAAGGCCTTATCCAAATCTATAAATCCTATGTGAGTTTCTAAGTTATGTTCTCTTCTCTTTTCTATGAGTTGTTTCAGTGTAAAGACATTGTCTATACATGACCTTCCCTTTCTGAATCCACTTTGATTTTCACTTATTATTACTTCTGTTATGTTCTCAATCTATTATTTATTATTTTCGTATATATTTTGTAGCCAGTATTCATTAAGCTAATCCCTCTGTAATTCTCGCAATTTCTCCGGTCTCCTCTTTTGAATATATTCTTGACAATTGCTGTTTTCCAAGTGGTTGGAATCCCATAGGTCTGCCAACATATATTAATTAGATGAAGTATTCGTAGTTTACACAATATTCCACTATATTTGATTAATTCCATATTTATATTATCTAATCCTGTTGCTTTCCTATTCTTAGTGGTTTTCAAAGCCATTTCTAATTCATTTATGTCTATTACATCAATATTTTCCACTTTATTTCTTCTCATTGTTCTCTTTCCTTCAATTTCCTCCTTTTTCCAAAGTTTTTCATAATGCTGGATCCATTCTTGTTCTGGGATTATATTCAATCTGGCAGAATCTTTCTCAGTCTGATTTAGATGTTTCACTAATTTATAACCTATTTCTTGTCTTCCATACATATCATGTTCTACTGAGCTTATAAATTTATCCCATGACTCCTGATGGGATTTTTTATAATGCTTTTAGCAATTCTCCTTTTCATTTTATATTCTTCATAAGATTCTTCTGTTTTCAGTCGTAAGTATGTATGATATGCTTTTTGTTTTCATTCACTGCATTTTTGTATATTCGCCATTCCAAGTTCTCAAGCCCTTCCTATTCCTTATTCTATTTTTCTTTCCTAATATCTCATTTGCTGTTTTATGTATTACATTTGATATATTTTCCCATTCAATATTTATATCTTCTGACGTCGCTATCTCTGATATATATTTATTCATTCTGCTTTCATAATGTTGTCTAATACTTTGATCTTGTAATAAATATATTTTATATACTTCTTCTTGGTTCTTTTGTTCTTTATGTTATTTTTCCGCATTTAGCTATTATGTTTATTTTGCTTATCACGAGATAGTGATCAGAGTATATATCGCTGCCTCTATGTACTCTCACATCTTTTACCAAGGCTCCTAGCTTGTTGTTTACGATTAAATAGTCAATTATTGATCTTGAGTTATATCACTTCTTGTATATTTATGTATGTCCTTTTTTCGGAAATAGGTATTCATTATTTTTAATTGATTATAGGCTGAAAACTGGTCTCAAATCCTGTCCATTTTCATTATTGTTATTTCTTAAAATTAAATATGTGTTCACAAATAGAAATACATTACATAATGGAAATGACACTTATAATATCAAGAAGTTGCAGAATACAAATACCAAAGTTCGATAATTAAAATGAGAGCCTTTTGGAAGCAAGTAAACACGGTCAGGTTTGTGTATACGGTGATCAAAGTTCAAACACTTCTTATGTGGTGTCTTAGCAGTTTTCTTTTCAGCAACAGACAGATCGTTATTGTATCTATTAGCCACTCAGAGTAGTGTTTGTTTCAACAACTAAAATTTACACTAACTATAAAATTAGCAATTTGTCACCTGAACCTCTTAGCTTCTATGGGTCTCAAATTAAAATGATTGCACAAAGGAATTAACATAATCTCAAACTATGGAAACATATGATAGTAAGAATTACATCAACTCTTCTCATTCCTTCTTCTCCCCAAAATATATTAAACAAAAAAAAACACATAAATTTGTGATTATATTGCTGCGAAACACGGTGTCTTATTCTAAAGGAAGAGGTAAGATTACTAATTCTTGACTATAAAGTATTTACGTCTCTTTAAATCTAAGAGTCACGAATTAGCTACCGGTACATGATTTGTATAGGCGACCAGATGAAATAAGAACACATAGTCTACTGTACTGCCACGGGCAGGACATGTGGTAGGATTTCTTGTAGAAAAACCAGAGTTCCAGCACCCAGTAATAATTTCAGTGACTGATATCATTAACTATTATTTCAGGGTGATTGATTTTAAGAAGAATAATTCTAAAAAAATTAGTTCAGGATAAGAGTGCACGGAGAGTTTATGTTCGCGAGTCCATAAATATTCCGGTTCTATGGTGCAAGTGAGTTAGTTTGTTTTTAAAAATAATATTTTTGCTCATCGATAACACAAATTTAACTAACTTGGGAGGGAAATAATTTAAGAAATTTTATACAATACTGTAGTAACTGACATATTATAGAATCACTTAAGTAAAATTCAATTAATATAAACAAATATATATATACAGGGCTTCCAATATAAAACCGACACGCCTCACGGGGTTTCACCCGTCAGGCTGCGCTCTCTCCTCGTCCGCATTTCACTATGCCAGCCGCAGAGTGTCCGGTTTTATACTGTAAACCCTATATATATTTATATTTATATCCATTCCATCAATAGTAATTCTGCCCGAGGGCAGGTTTTTCACTGCAATCATAGCATTTTCATGCTATGCTTTGCAGCTTTACTAGGGAATTACAGGTGTGGTATCTTCCCATTGCTTTCCACATCGGTGAAGGATGATGATAATGATGATGACCGGATGATATTCGGGGACCGTTGGGCCCTACGCTTTCTGATATTTGTCTTACAGGTGAGGAAAAACCCCGAAAAAACCTCACCCAGGAGCCTATCCCGACCGGGAATCGAACCCGAGCCCGCAGCGTGACAAGGCAGCACGCTATCTCGAGACCACAGCGGTGTACTATTATATATATATATATATATATACACACTCGTTAAAGTCTTGTGGGATTAAATATTACTTCCCTATCACAAAATAATATACATTTTTTATTACAGTTACCTTAAATAACCAAACACTTTATTGAATGGTTACCGTTAGAGATTCATACCTGGGAGATCCTAGTTTCAATTCCCGTGGCCGGAAAACCTCATTTTTTTTCTTGAGTCATCAGGTATCCATTTAATTATATCAAATCATTATATCATTTCAAAATATAAACCAAGATTAAATCAAAGAACTTCAAAAGAGAAAAATACTTGAAATACTAATATCGATATGTGACCTCTATTAACGTAGGGAACACATTTCTGAAAACTGGACTGAAATATTTTACAATAAAAATATTAATTTCATAGGATAGTTTTCCATTTATATAACATCAACATTATGACAAGTATATTCTTCAATTTAAGATATTATACTAGATTATCTCCATATTTCAACAAGAAGAGATGTTGAGGAAATTAAATTTTAAGACAGATTTTCCTCTTCTAGATAAATATGTCATGTCTCTTGAAATGTTATGATGTTGTGCTACTTCTCGGATTTTCAGTCAGTTTTGATTTTCCTTATATTAAATTTAACCAAAGTGAATTAAACTTCCGAAACTAATATCAAATGTACTTCACTTCGCTGGTCGTCATTTTATCTCATTTGAAGAAAGTACATTCATAGCTTATGGTATGAAATGATTTATCTCCTTCCTTCTCTATCAGATTGGATCAAATACAAATTAAGTCAATAATATAATTTTTAAATTAATAACCAGTATATATATATATATATTTTTTCGTATCAGGTGTACCGCAGTGTGCATCTGGTTCGACGTCGTGGGATATATACTCGTCTTCCAGAGAATAACAAATACGGACTCTCCCTATATTACTTTTTCATGTTTAATTTAGTATTATATCATGTTTTATGATTGAATGATATTCTGTTATCTTACTATCTTTTCTCTTCATTTGACTGTAAGAGATTATAACGTCTTATCAAATACTTAAAAATGTAGGTTAAGGTAGACAGATGATTGGAGACAGTTACATAACAATGTGCCAATTTATATTTATGGGAAACCAGATGTAATAACAAAACCTATCTCCCGTAGACAACTATGGGCATCACATAAGAGCGGCATGAAAAATGGTTGTAGGAACAAAGAGGTGAAGTTCCCAATAGAAAGATTCAAAAAGCGGTGGTAGAATGACATTAATCATAATGTTTAGAAAAGGATAGATATGAGATTATCAAACTCTGGTTTCATAGTGCCAGTGAGCTGTATAGATAGTTAAAACATGAGTAATATTTGAGATACTATCTGTACATTTGTGATGAATACAAAGAGTATAATAGTAACATTTATTTTGTTTCTGATTACAGGTAGAATAATATCCTAATAAATTATTACTGTAGGTATATATTGAAAACTACTGATGTACGGAGCGAATATTTAAAAGTTATCGGGTAATGAAAAAGCAATACTTAATTAAAGAAAGCTACTTCAAAATAATTACTTCAAGACGATAGACTCCATTTATTATGTTTTTGCCTGTTAGTACTAAATATGCTTATTTAAATATTATAGAGAAGAGAGAAGTATTGAGTAAGCTCAATCACCGATAATTTGGTATCTCTGGTGATGGTGTTTTGTTATTTATTACTTTTAGAGTTGGTAACAGTTGCACAACTGGTTTGTCAAAATGCACGGCGGCTTCATTAACTGCTGTGCAGCTATTACCATTCATATAACATGAGACCATATCAACGTTTAAATTATTTGTACAATTCCTGATATTCTGACAACGAAATACAACGCGTTTCCAAACTTAAAACTTGCCACTAAATGGTCTATTCGTCATCAAATTTCAGTATGTTAGGCACTCTAACCTGTTTTTTTAATCATTGAAAAAATATATTAGGCCTAATCATATTTTTAAGACAATAAAATGGACAAGACTTACATAACAGTGAGCTACATGGTAAACCACATATAATAAGAATAGTTAAGTCTCGTAAACAGGACATGTCGCACGAATGAGGAATGAAAGCGGAGCATATAAACTCCTACACGAAAAACAGAGGAAAGAGCTCTATAAGTAGGTCGCAAATGAGGTTGGAGAATAACATTAAACTTTATTTAAGGGAGGTAAAATTTTCAGGAAATGATTGTGAAACATCCCAGAATAACGATTTATTTATTTGTTTAATTTATTGAAAACCAGCAGCATGCGCCATTACAGAGCAGTATTTTGTATTATTATACATTCTAATATACTTTTTAATACATTATAATTGCATACTTTACACCCAAATGAGTACCATAGCCTCTCACATATCTTTTCAAGATTACTTTATTACAATCCTTCCACTACAAATATCATGTGAAACTCATTCGTATACTTTCACTAACACAATACCCATTTTCCTCATAATCAAATTGTTGTATTTGATTTAAAATAACGGATGACTACGTAATATTTTTATATTGACAATTATAATTATTCATTCATAAAACTTGTCAGCCACAATCAGCTACAGAACTATAAGTTAAGGGAGTTTATGAATTTACGAAATTCTTGAAAATGCTCAGTGATGAGTTCGTGGTTAGTAACCGGCTTATGTTCTCCATTGGTAGAGATATTACCCGTCACTGCCGTACTTTCTTTGCGTAAATAAATTATATACTCAAAGATAGTCGGGGCGGACACAGGTACATCCCGGATCATCTAAACTGTGAAGTCTGTGTGAGTATACATGTCCAGATATTACTGTAGTGAACTACGGCGTTATAGCACGTTTAACGTTAAGTTCCTCTCTGATCAAAGGAAATATTCGTTCTGCCACAGGTGGTGTTCTATTTCTCTTATTCTAGACTTAATTATATATTTTGCAATCTTATTATACATGGCTGGCAATTCTAATTCTGCTGCTGCTGAGTTTAGCAAGCTCATCGGCCAATTCATTTCCAATATCATATATATGTCCTTTCGCCCATTTAAAATTAATTGTAGATTATTCTAAATTTTAAAATCGTTTTAAGGTACCCAAACTATGTTTGCTATTTTTCTATCAAAGAGCTAGGACCACCTTGCTGTCAGAGTATATAGCTACAGTCTTCTGTTCTTTCGAAATTTTACTGATACACTGTGGCTCCAGTATAGCTTTAAATACAGCTAGTTGTTCAGCCTGATTATTGGAATAATTATCTACCAAGTCTATATTTTATTTAGAAGAAAATTATCATATATGAATATCACTCCGACCTTCACTTTTGTTTTATTACCTTATCATTTGTGTACATTTTGAGGAAATTATGTGAGCATGGCCATGGACCTCCAGGTGGAATAGTACCAGTGAATTTGATAGTTAATTCTACACGTAAGAGTGATGTGGAAACTTTAGCTATTCCTAAATTTTTGCTATTAATAAATGTTCAATATTACTTTATGTTTTCAACCTAGGTTACCTTAATTAGAGGTTTTTTATTTCTCTTCTTCAATTACAACTGAAGGTGTAATTGAGAATTAATCAAATTACATGAAAGCTTTAATGTTTATTTGGGCAAAATGAAACGTAATGTAATGAAATCGTCACGATTAGTATTCGTTTTCATCTCCATTAAGATACTGATTTAATTAAATACTGACATTTTCAATTAAATATTAAAATATCATATATTTTTCTGTGGTTATAATAGTATGTTGTTTTAAATAGGATGAAGGGGATATTTTATTTCACTGTCTATTTAAACAGAGAATCTAGATGTTGAAATATCATGCAACAATCAAATTGACTCAAAGAAACCACATACTTTCAAGTAAAAATTATCTTGTAGTCACACTGGCAATACAAAATATTATCTCTTTCAAAAATAATAAATAAGAATTGCATGTTAATAGGGATTTCAACCTACGTTTAATTATCGATAGTTTGTAATATATGTCGATACTCCTGTTTGGGTTATGATTAAATAAATAATAATAATAATAATAATAATAATAATAATAATATATAATATTGTTCAAAAAATGTTTATAGTTGTTTTAATGTTATGTGAAATTCTGATTTTGATACATTTTCCTGATTATATACGGTACATGGATTCTATGAAACGGTTAAGGATATAAATACAGAAATATAGTGTATTTTAATTTCTAAATATTAAATTATATCACATGAAACATGTTTGAAAGTATTTCAAGCAAGACGCGAGACCATTAGAAGAATTTAATTCAGTAAATTATAATATAATGATAAATCATTAAATGTTCATGACAATGAATTTCCAGACCATAATTTGTCTTAAGAACAAAGAAAAAACAGGAAGTAACCTCAGTCAAGCAGGGCTGGATTTGAAGTTTTATAAATATTGGTATCTTCCTCGGTAACATTAAACGTGATCGCGACATATATTTTTTACTTGTTTTCCTTGGTTTATACTCTCCTTTTTTAAAATACATTACGCTCCCCACGCCACTAGGTTTTATATAAACATTTAATATTTAAATGCAAAAGGTTAACAGATTAATTAAAAGTTTATTTAAATTAGATGATAACTTTTGTCGATCCGTGGGACGTGTACACCGCAAACAGTTCTGCTCTCTCTCTATTATTTCACAAACCACTAATTAGGCAGTTCCTGGTTGGCAACAACTTATTAACGCAAAATATTACGATTGATGCATTCCACAAGAATCCAAGTTCCACCTGTTGAGTTGCTATAATTTATCTTCTCTCTAAACCACTTCCACTTAATAAAGCATCTCCCTGAATTTCTCACTCACTGGCGGAATTTCACAACGTCTTATCCTAAAATAAATTCAAACAGAAAAATAGCCACTTGAAGTTAGAATGACGTTTATTAAATTTATATATATATATATATATATTTGACATAGGGGGTAATATCACGTGTTACTAAGCTGTATGTTTCTATCATTGTGTTTGTTACCAGTTATTGGTTTAGAATATAATGACGGATTTGATAGAAATATGTAAATATGTTATTATTTCAGTAATATTGTATGGATGTGAAGAATGGTCTCGTATTTTAAGGGAGGGGAAATATTACAAATAATTGAGAAAAATGTTTGGATCAAAGAGAGATGAACAGGCATGGCTACATAACAATGCACCACACGAACGTCGTGCAAAAACAGATGTAATAAGAACAGTTAAGTCTAGTAAAATACGATGAGCAAGACACGTGACACTATTGAGGAATAAAAGAGGAGAGTGGATACTTCATCGTAAGAAAACCAGGAGGAATGCGGCCAGTAGTTAATTCAAGAATGAAGTAGAAGTCTAATATTAACCATGATTTGAAGGAGGTTAATTATACAGGAGATGATTTGATAAATTATCTCAGGATATCGATGTATGCCGAGCTTATGTCCGCGTGGCTGTCAACCTCTGGCTTCTAGAGTTCCAGTGAGTTTTTATTGAATTTCATTAAAATTGTGACTGTGATTGTATAAAGATTGCTAATAAAATTACAACCCAGCATTGTTCTGTCAAAATAAAAAAAATCTATTTAGGATGACAGGCACCGGTATTGAACATTAACTTTTAATTACGGGGCTCAAACGCAACCGACTAAGCCAACTTGCTCCGTTTGTTAGTTTCTTGTATTATACAATTATTATTAATAGATTTCGTGGGTCAGGTTGCTCAGGTAGTAAAACTTCTTGACTATGGTTTTGATTCAGAGCAGCAGAAGACGAACGAATGTATGAAATAATTCGAAGTTCATTCTATAATATAATCGAAATAATATATGAAACAATCAATAGTAATCAAAAAACAATATAAAACCCACAATAACGTGAAAAAATATATATTTATTAAAATCTTAAATAGCCATGATACAAAATACACTACAACTAAAATTGCAGTTTAATATTTTATCTACCTCAATCACTATAAAGGGAACTACGTCCATTGCTGTTCACACTCGTTAAGTATAGCCTTGACCTTCAAGAACATATAATTAAAAGAGAAATGAACACTCTGGATTTAACATTTCTTGCTGTAGAAACTATCAATATTAATTACCCTGAAGAATATCATCATCATCATCATAGTACATTCACGAATTTAGGCCATTTGTTGACCTGTTTCGGCCTCAAGAGAAACACCATGCAAAAGTATTTTGACTGGACATCCTGGTCTTCTTCTTCCTGCAGGTTGATATCTTAACATTTGTTTGGGTATTCTGTGATCTTCCATTCGATGAACATGTTGCATCCATCTTGACTTATAATCAGAAATTTGTTTTCTGAAGATTCCATGTGTAATTCTTCCAAGATGTCTTCATTTTTTTGTGATTCCTTTTGGATTATTTCGTGCGGAGACTTGAAAGTAGTTTTGAAGTTCCTTAGGACAGGTTACTTACTGGCCCGACTCTAAGTAGTCCAGTGGTAGGGCTGCTACCTTTTAGTCTCTGGACAGACATTAGGATACTGCATTTACTCAGTACCCGATGGAACGGTTATACCGCCGTGACTCGGTCCTCAGAGCCTCGTTTGTGAAAACGGGTTGTACCACGAGAAGGCGAGGATGAGAATTGAGTAGGAGAGGTTATACACAGGTCACTATCCCTTACAACCCCAGAAAAATATTACTTACATAAATACACAGATGATAGATACAAGTAAATGTAAAAATAAAAATTGACAAGTAAACATCGGAGCAGGAATACATTGTATTTTATCCACGTATTAAACTTTAGGATAATACAAGACAGCCTATGATGGCGAGATGGAAGACATATACATAGCACTCAATCACTGAACGTGCTATGTACACAAATTAAATCAGTCTGTGATACCATCTACCTCTATAGGTGCAATGCAATCGATAGCATCTTTGCACAACTCATCAATAGAAATTGTCAATTGCAAAATAATAATATAGTGCTTTCAAAATTTTAAAAATGTAAATCTTTCCTTGATATTCGGAAATCAACAGTCAGATGTCTTAGCCTGGAAAGGTACTACAGTTCTCCAAACTCTAACTGAAGATACCTATTATACCACCGTTGAACGATACATAAGGAAAATGTTGATTGAGTAACATGTCACTCAACTATAAAATGGGACATACAGAAACAAGACCCACCTGATTGACCCAGATGGCATTCTATAGCGCTTTTAGGGTTACACACAATACATAACTGTCTATATCAGCTGAAACTCCGCACAGTACATGTGGCATCGACTAGATAATATGGACTCTACAAACACCTTCATCAATACTTTTAACAAACATTATTAACACCGTTGAAGTTATTGTTAAATATTTAAAACAGTACAATTTGTACCTGTGATGATAATTCTCCTCATCAAATTAAATGTATTTAAAATAATCAGCCAGTCCTTTCGGAACAAATTCCATTTAACGTATCCAACAGAACAGCTTTGAAAATGGAACTAGTTCTGAATGGCTTAGCTCATTATTTTAAACAAATTTAATTTGTTGAGGACGACTATCAATTTAGGGACACATTTCATTGTTTTAAGTGCCTTCATCAATACCCATTTGATTGACATCAATGAATGCGGCCGATACTGGGAAACAACATACAAAATAGGCTACTAGAACGGTTCGCCTTGTTTAATTATTTAATTTTTATATACAAAAGTATATATATATATATATATATATATATATATATAAATCTACTGGAAAAATAATTTTGGTTGCACAGAATATACTCCATTATCTTTGTTGTAACATTATGTGTATATATTTATAAACAATAATGTAATTAATTCCATTCGTTTAAAAATAAAAATAGTAAAATATATTACACTATGTATATTGAATTAAACATCACAACGTATTTAGCACTGAGGACACTTCAGGTGATTTAATGATGTGTGTCTAAATAAATTCAAAGATTTTCTGATGTAGTAATTAACCAATTGTTAGAGTAAAGTTTGAACCTACTATGCTATGGTTGATGATAGTATACGCAATACATTTCCATATTTTCTTGATTTGAATCTGATACCAAATGTTTGGTGATAGTATATTCTTATGTCATGATTGAGAAAAGTAAGTCTATTAATAAAATATGTATTTATTTTTGTTTATTTACCACTTAATAATGTGATTAATCATTATATTTGTTATATACATATTAGAAGACTTTTACCTTAATGTACTTTCTTTCCTGTCTAACATATATTTGACAATAATATTTACGGTTGTATACCAACAAAACCGGTCTCTCTAATGTACTTAGTTCTGGCTATTTATTTGACCTGGCCAGTTTTACCCGATTATTTTAAAATGTGAAGCAAACCGAAATAATTAATTGATATTTATCTATACAGTGAATTTAAGTATAGTAACATGCCGTTGATTCCCCGCGGGATTGATTATTTAGAATCTTCTCTTGGGCTGTCTTCGAGATAGTCCTGATTGGTCTGTGTACCTGTTTAAATGTGGTATGCATGTAAATTATAATAGGCTTGTGGAAGGAGGAAAGATAGAAAATAAGTTGAAATAATTGACTGAAGATCTTTAAAAAATATAACATGTGACACATGTCTGATCTAATTTCTCAAAGTAAATGCATGCATCATTTATTATTTTGGTTGATAAATTATAAATTCCGGACATATTATTAATATAATATCATTGCTTTAATCATTCTATGCCATTAACATTGAATGTTCACTTTATTTGCCATAAATACCTAAAATAGCATAATATTTCGTCAAATTGTTGTTAATTCATTTAATTAGAAGCTTACAGCTAATGAGTTAGTTAATGAAAACGGAATAGAAAATTCAACGGCAGAGATTAAATTCACGTCGATTTTATAATCCCCATTATTTTAATTAATTACTTTCTGACAAATTGTCTTTCTACATCATGCATATAAACTGGACCATTAAATTCAATATACTTCGTTGAATTTCAGCAAATATAATTTTTTTAGGTACGTTTGTTATACAACTGCAAAATTTATTATTTTTAAGTTCTCAAATTATTATTAACTAATGTTTTATAAATTAATTAAATTTTTATGTATGTATGTACGTATGAGGTGCTTTAAAGTTACGATTTCAATTTTTCTCACAAAATATTTGCTTCAAATTAAAAAAAAAATTCATTTCGTAACTTAATCTCCCTGCAGACGAACACACCTTTTGAATACCGACGCCATGTTTCTTTATCTGTTGCGAGAGCTTGTTTAGGAATATGTCTTGAATACTAGGAAATCGTAGATCCAAAAGCGGCCTGGCTGAGGAATTGTGCAATCACGTTTTCTTCCAATGTTGGGTAAAACCAAAATGAATGACGAGTTAGTTCAAATGAGTGCATGATAAACCGCTTCAAAATGTTTTCATGAAGAAATTAATCCGGAGAAGAAACGTCCAGCATTTAGGGTCTTCATGCAGAAAAGAGTACACAGATCCCACAAAAAATCCGAAGGCGATATCTCTCATAATTAATCGGAAATCTTACAAAATAACTTCCTTGACTCGTGGAACCATGTTGTCTGACACTCTGATCCGAGGCCGACTTGTGGTGGTGGGTGGTGGGTGGTGGTGGTGGTGGTGGTGGTGTGTATTCAAGACCAGCTCTGCGATAACCATACCCGAGTAACATCTCAATGGTTCCGGATTTAATTTCTTTCATAGAAACGTTTATTTGTGTATAAAAACTGGATCCGGCCTCGAAGGTCTAGTGGTTATATTCTTTGCATCTAGTCTCGATGTGTTTGGTTGAAACGGCGGTCGACGGATTTTTAAGATGGGAAAAGCCAAGGGACAAAACCATCCAGGGGAGAGACGTTTAAGGAATGGGTCCCGAACCTCACAATTTTCGAGCTCGTAATGCAGCCTAAACTTACATTAGTGCCTCTGAGCAAACTATAACTGGCCGTCCCGATCCAAGTAATACTTTTTACCGATATCTCATTGACGCGATGTGCTGACCTCATGTTTCTAAATGAACGTAACTAAATTAGTTTGGTCAAGAAACTCCAGCTTGGGAGCACACATATAGTAGGAAGAAAACGTGAAAGGTGGTAAATTTTCCTTTCTTCCCACGCACGTTCGGTCTGTACTGCAAAGCAATTACAGCTTCGTGACCACTTCATATTGCCGAGTATAACATTAAACAGCTCATTTTATTGTAAAACATTATCTTTTAAAGAAAAAGTCATTGAATGAAGCATTGTAAATTTTCAAGTAAATTTCTGTTAACGTTGTACTTTGTGGGATTGTTTAAAAAGTGAGGAAAAACTGGTTGAGTGTTAAATAATAAGACCCCGAGCCCCAAGAGATTTCATAATCAAGAAAAATCTCGATAATAGGCAATATGATACATCTAATCACTGAATGGATACTCTCCGCAGTGTTTGATGACAAGAGAATAATTAGTCGCGCATTATGTTCATCACGTTCCTTGTATGTGAAACTTATTTATGCGGATATTTATTGAATTTTTGATAAGTAATGTTTTATTAGAAAATCTTCTTCATTATCTCTTCATTTTAACAAATATGCCTATAGATTTATCGAATTTGAAATCCAACCGACAACACATAATACTCTAAAATGACGCAGCACTAGAATGAGAATTGTTCTTAATAATGTTCCTCTACTGCTGTAACAAATTATTTAACACAAGTTAATCGATAGAGTAGTGAGGCATATTTTATTAGGTAAAATTACAATTTGTATTAAATTAACTGAAATTTAATTAGAGTGCGAATGTATTTGTAGCGTAAAGTTATATCCTTTGTGGTTTTACAATAACAGAGGACCGTAAATAACGAGAGGAAATCAACAAGCTCTGTTGTCGGATATTTAGTACTATCTGCTAAATATTTAATACGTATATGTCACGGCCATGAAATATTTAATTTACCTGCTAAATCGCAGCACTTCTTGCTGCAATCTGTAATCATGCAGCAACACATTTCCATAATGCATGCAGATTAAATATTTGATGATTAAAATGCAATGTTTAAAGAGTACAACGTTATATTTGTTATAACACTGTAATTATTCGAATTCACATCAAACGTTTGTATGTGATTGTATTAAATTTTCATATTTAACTGCATATATAATCCTGCCGCAACACTCTGGTGTTATTAGTACTACTACTACTGTTGTCACAACTAACTGTAAAGCATATTCACACTACTGTAATTATAAGTGCTGCCCCCGCCTGATGTTGCTACTACCAGCATATTTTTATTTGTATTCGTAATGAATGTATTTTTGTGTGTCTGCCCTTGATATTTCGACCTGTGGTTATATTAATGTGACTGTAGACTTTTTCCGAGGTTGAAGCTCCCCCAACCAAAGTATAGACGCCATTTGTAGTCGCCCTTTATTAGATACAGAGATTACATTCTTCCTTTACACGAGTGTGGGATACATTGTCGTGTACTGCCAAACGGATTAGCTGAGACCGAAATACGATACAAAGGTGTTTTCCTCATTTTTCAAACGGGTTTCGGAACTCTTCCCAATCAGCCCGAAGTGTAATGCAAAAGAAGCATTAGCACAACATATTCTCTGATGCATCAATAGCTTTGCAACAGATCTCTGGATTTAATATGGAGATGTTATAAAACTACTAAAACAATATCATTTATACAGTTTAGACTTAAAACAACCTGGGATTAACAAAAACAATAACTACTATCACCAACAATGTCTGTCCCATGTCTTTCTTTTAATGTTACTAATACTAACCATCATCACCATTACTACAAATAATAATAATAATAATAATAATAATATAATAATAATAATAATAATAATAATAATAATAATAATAATAATATAATGATCTTGTAGAATGTTCCGGGCTGTTGGCCGTGTCTTGAGGCTTCTAGTTGCCCGACGTTTCGCCAGAGACTGCGTCCGGCATCCTCAAGGGTTGTCTCAAGACAATCGAACGCAGTCTCTGGCGAAACGTCGGGGAACTACAAGTCTCAAGACCACGGCCAACAGCTCGGAAATCTTTTACAAGGTGATAATAACTCCGGCCGTGAAAGCCTAGGTCAATATAATAATAATACGGTAATTATTATTATTATTATTATTATTATTCGTCTTATTTTAATTATACCCTCTCATGATAGGTACTTTTACGTGCCTAATGCCAACAGGTCATGACCTATAGGGGCAGGATGTTTAATCTCTGGATCATGTATTTACTTATTTTACGATCAAGGACATGGAGGTGTCCATGAATGATGAGTCTGCTCAATCCGGAGCACCTACTTGACAGCGCAAACATTTAAGACATGATATACCATTTAGTTACAAAATTACTAAACATGGATAATATTATAGTATGATTGGGACAGTCAAATTTTGTTCGGGGAACATTGGGCCTAAACTTTTCCGACATATGTATTACTGTTGAGGGAACCGCCGAGAAACTCACCTAGAAACCCGGGCCTGCCGCGTACGAGGTAACGAAGTTACACCGAAACTACAGCGGTGGACAATGCTACTACTACTATCTCTACTACTAGTAGTAGTACTACTACTACTACTAATAATACTAATACTAATACTAATACTAATACTAATACTAATAATAATACTAATACTAATAATACTAATACTAATAATAATAATAATAATAATAATAATAATAATAATAATAATAATAATAATATAAAGTCAATGAAATGCAATAAACATACACATCTTACACAGTACTAGATTCACAATAAAAAAGGAGGGAGAGCGATCCTGATAACTGTGAACATATTTTTCCGTTCCACATATTATGTTGTACCCAATGGTCTACATTTTAGTTTACAAATATTGATCTTTTAAGATCAGACATATATATTATTAAAAACATGTCTAATTGTAAGAGTTTTGTTTTGACATCTGATATTACCCAGTAGTTATAAGCTGAAGAGACTCAACTATTTCGTGTACAAAATAACCTGTTTCCGATGTTTAATATTCACTGAACATGAAAAGGTAATGATATTTCATAAGTTATGTTTTGTGGTGGTCACTTAAAAAATTAAGCAAATTTTCTAAAATATAAAATAATACAACAAACATAATATGCCTGAACAGTTAATTGAATTCAAGATCTCTGGCTTTACGCTCTGTTGCACTCGAACAACCCAGGAGCTGATACAAATTTCTCTCTTCGAAACATTAGCGCAGGGTAGGGACGTATGGAGAGCTTATGTCCGCGCGGCCATGAACCAAGGGTTCGATAGTGCCAGTGAATAAGTGAGTATTATAAATCCTCGTATACCTATAAGTGTGACTTTTCTATTCACAATATGGAATGTTGCTTGTATCAAGAAGACACTATGAAGGGATCCATTATGTTCCACATCAGGTAATTACGAACTAATATTGAAATCAATGGACAGAGGCAAGCTATTCCCATGCAATATCTAATACAACAAAAAATAAAAATTAATAACAGTAGAGTCCCTGAGTATATTGATTTCAATATTATGTTTGTAACTGCTCAATCTGCCGCGGAATGGTTCCCAGCATGATGTCTTTTTGATGGAAACAACCTATTATAATGCTAATAAAATGTCACGATCGATCATAGGTGTACCGAGATTTTAAAGAGAAAGAAATTTGTCTTTATTCCTGTATTGTCTGATTAGCAAAATTGTTCAGTAACCAGTGTATGAACTGGAGATCTGGGTTGATGTCCCGGTTCAGATATATTTTTCTCTTAGGTCTTATTAACTACTAGCTAATACTCGACTGCGCTGCTACGCCTAAATAAATGAAATGTATTTTATGTTTAGTTGAATAAGCAGTAAGAAAAATAAGTATAAATTTATGACATTATTTTTAGATAAACCAAGCTGAGTACCTGACGTTGCCGGGAATCTACTTATCCCGATCTTCTTGGCATTATTGAGCTAAAAAGAATGGTTATTGTTCATTATTCGAAAATATGGACATATGCTGTCGCGGAATTTTTTGCACAAGTTTTTTAGATATCCAATTCAATATACATTAAGGTGTATTTGTCACGGTTTAGGCAGTGTAAGCCATTTAAGCGTCCAAAAAGCTATTTATTTAGTGCACCAATACACTTTTTTTTAGCTCGGGCCCTATATTACGTACGGTAGTAAGATATATACTTAATGTCCAAAAACATTCTCCAAAGACGGTGAAAGCTAATCAAATCAAACGAGTAAATTTTGAGTCCATAAAGTGCAAAGAGACAAACACGCATACTCACACTAATTTTTATATATAAAGATAGCGTAAGAATAGCTTGCCTGAGTACATTGAGTTCAAAATCATATTAGTAAATAATAATAGTAATAATAAATATGGATAATCAATAAGTACTACAAGAATAGACTAATAGCTCTATTAGAGCTGTTACAGATGGATTATTTACGCAGATGTACCAGAAAGTTAAAATTAAAACATGACAGAAATCAGGAACTTAGATACATAATGGAAGCAGGAAAAAGCAGAATTGAAAGAACTGAGAAGGAATTAAAGAGGTTAGGACACATTTTAAGAATGGAAGATGAGCGATGGCCGAAAGCAACTCTATCAATGGCAACCGCTTAGAAGAAGGAAAAAGGGAGACTAAGTTATCATGTAAGGAAAGCATGAAGACAGCAATTCAAGCAAGAGGGTTAAGCATTGAAGATGCCCAAAATCGTAGGCTTTGGAAATTTGGCACTGGAAGGGGCAGCAAATGTTAAAAAAATGAAGATTTAGTATTAATATTATTATTATTATTATTATTACCTTAATCATCATTATTTAGTTAAACATTGAGTAAATATCCTTAATAATTTTGAAAAAAAGGTTTGGAAATGAAAATATTTGTAAAAATTATATTACAAACTACTGATTCTGGGAAGAGAAATTTCGTCAAGATTTAAATACAATATGAAGGTATGTTTCACAGTTAACTGGCTGTACTTAATTTGTAAGTTTGTTCTGGTAGAGAGCACGGAACTCTTGGAGATGTTGCACAGAAGTGCAGTAAAATGAGATTAGTTGCAGAAGTTAAAGGACGCATAGCTGGAGGCTGCGCATAGAGTTGCTTAGAACTCCATTTTTGTTTGTGTATATACTTTTTGTCACTGCAGCAAGAAAAAATATGTCTAAAGTAAGATTGTGGAATTAATTTACTTCAGTAGTTAAAGTTCCTTCAAGCCTTCAGAACAATTTCCATTTGAAACTAGGATGACTTTGAAACCAACAATTATCTCATTTCCAAACTATTTTCGTAGATCTCACATTAACTAAAGTTACTATACCCTCATAACCTACGTAACCTCGATTAAACCTTTTCTTGAGTAGAGTGGACAAAATAGTAATTAAATGTCTATTCGGATTTATTTTGAGATGTTTAAATTTTAGGGTTAATAAATTCTTCTTGAAGCCACAGTCAGTCCAAAAACATTCAAGACAAATATGTATAAAACACTGGCTCATCCAACTCTATTGTATGGTAGCAAAGTATGGACATTGAAACAGAAGGATATAGAGTGACTTAGATCTGCTGAAATGAGGTACCTTCGGAGGACTGCAGGATACACACTACTAGATCACAAAAAAGTGAAGATATCTTAGACGAATTACACATGGAACCTTTAGAAAATATAATTTCTGATTATAAGTCAAGATATTCATCAAATGGAAGATCGCAGAATACCCAAACAAATGTTAAGATATCAATCTGCATGTTCAAGAGAAATCTTGAGGTCGAAACAGGTCAACATTAAATAGAAATATTGAAAAAAATACCTTTCATCCTTACTTCTTCATTAAAGATACTTTCGGGTTCTTAATTTTAATAATAATCGAAATTCGCCAATGCACTATGATGATGATTAAACTTTTTTATTACATTGTATGCAGGATATTTTTACTTACACAGTAGAGCGTACAATATGGTATTTGTGTACATTCGTTTTCACTGTATCTTTATGTATAGGCCTACACGATTTAACATTTTCAGGACAGTCTGCCGTGCTGGCTAAGTGGGCCCGGGTTCCATACCAGGCCGGGTTGAAATTTGAATTGTAAAATTAATTGAACTTAAGTAACTGTAAAATTAAAATCTCTGTTCCAGTAATGGTCCTGGTGTACAATATATAATCTGTAGATGGTGCACTAGATTTCTGCATTGAATTGGAAATACATGTGCAATACATATTGTTGAGAAGATATGTGGTGTTGTCGATAGCATTTTGTCCATCAGATCGAGACTTTAAACTTGCTGGCCCACTTGGTACTTATCGAAATGAGACGGCACCGGATTTCACCTCCTCCTTCCTCACCATTGTCCCACATACAACACATATACACAAGCACTCATCCTACATTTCTCTGTCTATATAGGCCTAATACAAGAACACATAATCTAGCCTATGTAAAGTCGTGTGCCGAAATAATTCGCAAATTCAAAATATACCACATTAACGCCATCTGTCAGCTGAACCTAATGAACGAATCATCCAGTGGGTGGCATTAGAATAAAGAGAGAGAGAGAGAGAGAGAGAGAGAGAGAGAGAGAGAGAGAGAGAGAGAGAGAGATTTACAGCAATACAAACATATATTGGTCTTATCGGGTCTATTTTTTGATAAGATAATATGAAATGCTCAGTATAATAGAACGGATCATGATAATGAAATTCCAACCCAGCAATAGTCATGACGATTGAGCTAGATCAAGAGAAAACTTCACTAGTTGCTGAACATCGGGGTTCGAATACGAGATCTCGCGAATACGTATTTCAAACGATAGAGTTAACAAGAATACAATCGATTTTCAAAGGTATATTATGTAGTCAGTGGGGTAAATGTTTCATTCAAATCAGAAAATAACAGTAATAATTATTCTAAACCTAAATTTTCTTCTTTACCTCGGTTTAACCTCACACTTACCACATACGTTTACACGATTCACGGTACCTGGACCTTACAGGGACACAACACGTCGGGAGAGGGATTTTAAACTCTGTATCATGCACACTTTTTAGAACACACAAGGACATCTCCTTGGATAAATGAACAGCTCAAAGCCAAGGAACACAATTTATTTATTTAATTTTCATTTATTATGAAAATTATAATAATCATAAAACGGTTCTGATAATGATATACCAAGAGTTTTGCCTTTGGAACTGAAAAAAAAAAACGGCAGAAAATATCAGTCGGCATAGCCGGCACCTAGATTTGATCCCGGGACTTTTTAATGTGAGCCTGAAATGCTACAACATGAACATGGCCGTTCGGTTATATTAATTTATCTTATGAAAATTGAATTTATATTACAAACTAGCTAATACCCGGAGTGCGCTGCTACGCCTAAATAAATGAAAATTAATGTGCTTTTATGTTAGTTGAATAAGTAAGGGGAAAAATAATTATAAATTTATATTTTTTAGATACCCCGTGCTGATTACCCGGCGTTGCCCGGGAATCTACTTATCCCGATCTTCTTGACATAAATGAGCTGAAATACGAAAATTAATGTGTTTTATATTTATTAAATAAGTAGATGGAAAAATTTATATCGTAATTATTTTTAGATGTACCCCGTGCTGTTTACCCGGCGTTGTCCGGGAATCTACTCATCCCGATCTTCTTGGCATAAATGAGCTGAAAGACAAAAATTAATGTACTTCTTATGATTAGTTGAATAAGTAAAGTGAAAAATAATTATAAATGTATATCGTAATTATTTTAAGATTCCCCGTGCTGATTACCTGGTGTTGCCCGGGAAGCTACTTCTCTCGATCTTCTTGGCATAAATAGGCTAAAAGACAAAATTCGTTATTGTGAGTTATCCGTAAAAGAATACCATGTGCTGCTATGCTTGCATAGGAATCTACGTACTTGTCTCGATCTTCTTGGCATTAATGAAAGACAAAAATGGTTATTGTGAGTTATCCGTAAGAGATAAACATATGCTGTCGCGGACTTTTTTGTAGAGCTTTTTGAGATATTCAATTCTGTGTACATTACTTTCGTGTATTTGTTAAGGTTTAGGCAGCGTAAGCCATTTAAGCGTCCAAAGAGCTACTTTTATCACGTTTTCCATTACAAAGGGCGATTTTTAAGGGTGTAGGAGTTGAGTATCACAACTCTCTTATAGCCTATGTTCATCCCGGGAATCTCCTGAATATTTTGCAAAAAGCCCCATCACAATCGGATCAACGGTATGGCCGCGCATAAAGTACGAACAAACAAACAAACATACAAACATTCATTTTTATATATTAGATAATTTCTTTAATGAAAATATTAAATAAGAATTGGATAATGGTACTCAACTTGTAAACTTCTTATTTTTCGTCTTTATTTCAGTTTAACCTCTAACCTTATAAATTATTTTACATACCACGCGCTACCCGTGCCTTACAGTGGCACCACCTATCGGGAGAACGATTTTAAATTGTGGATCACATAATACCTTTTATCACATAATGCTAGAGGGATTAAACATAGCAGTGAAATACAGAACAAACTGGAAATAACACTTAGCAAGACTGAGAATAGAATACCAACAGCAGCATACAGCTATTCACCACGAGGAAGAAGACGTTTGCGAAGACCAAGTCAAATATGGAAACAGCAACAATTTGGAGCCGGAACTGGCTAGTAAATGAGCCTAAACCGTGACGACGAAGACGCAGAAGGATCACACAGTGATATAGAGGACCTCCCCGAATGAGTGATCAGCTCATTGCCAGGGCTTACTCCGAACAACACAATAATAAGACATAACACACCATTCACACACATTCATACTAAACATGGCGAATATGAATATGATTGACAGATTATGTTCGGGAACCGTTTGGATTTTAAAGTTTTTTTCATTTTTATCTAACAGGCGAAGAAACCCCGAAAAAATTGTAATCTAGCAGAGGAAAACCTCGACAAATTCGAGTCAGATTAGTTGACATCGAGATTTCAAGTGAGATCTTAACAATCACGATTCCAAAGCACTCTAGATCAAATCACGTCAACTTTATTAATTACTAGCTAATACCCGGCGTGCACTGCTGCGCCTAAATAAATGAAAATTAATGTGATTTTATGTTTAAATGAATAAGTAAGAGGAAAACTAAATATAAATTTATATTTTTTAGTTACTGCGTGCTGATTGACCGACGTTACCCGGGAATCTACTTATCGCGATCTTCTTGATATAAATAAGCTGAAATACCAAAAATAATGGTTTATGTTTAGTTAAATACGTAGGGGATAATTATATCATAATTATTTTACGATTCCCCGTGCTGACTACCCAGTGTTGCCCGGAAATCTACTTATCTCAATCTTCATGGCATAAATGAGCCGAAAGACGAAAAATAATGTAATTCTTATGATTAGTTGAATAAGTAATAATAAAATAATTATAAATATACATCGTATTTATTTTAAAACTCCCCGTCCTGATTACCCAGTGTTGCCCGGGAATCTACTTACCTCGATATTTTTGGAATAAATGAGCTAAAAGACAAAATTCGTTATTGTGAGTTATCCGTAAAAGAATACCCGCCATGTGCACAGGAATCTACGTACTTGGCATCATTAAAAAAAAATGGTAATTGTGAGTTATCCGCAAGAGATAAACATACGCTGT
Organism: Diploptera punctata; assembly: GCA_030220185.1. Lineage (NCBI taxonomy): Eukaryota > Metazoa > Arthropoda > Insecta > Blattodea > Blaberidae > Diploptera > Diploptera punctata. The sequence continues at coordinate 2,398,747 of JASPKZ010007288.1, read as the reverse complement.
TGCGAACTGTTTTGTAGAGAGTTTTGATATATTCAATTCTGTGCACATTGAATTAATATATTTGTTATGTTTTAGGCAGCGTAAGCCATTTAACTGTCCAAAGAGCTACTTTTTTCACGTTTTCCACTAAAAAGGGCGATTTTATGGGTGTACGAGTTGAGTATCACAACTCTCTTACAGCCTATGTTCATCCCGGGAATCGCCTGAACATTTTACAAAAAGTCCCATCACAATCGGATCAACGGTATGGCCGCGCATAAAGTACGAACAAACAAACAAACAAACCAACAAACAAACATTCATTTTTACATATGAGATTTGTCAATACAGATGGTATACTCTGTAAAAGAGAACAAAATGTGACTATTAAACGTAATAAAGACAGAGTAAAATATATTATTTACAAGTCTGAGAAAATCCAATTGGAGGAGATGAATTCGTTTCCAGTTTGAAGTTGACAGTCACCGGGCGAGGTCGATAAAACTTTCCACTCCGGCTATCTAGGTTTCATCCAGTAATTTTAATTTACCAGAATTAGTAATTTGTTAGGGAAAAAGAATAAAGTAGAACTAAGGAAAAGTTAAATAACAATAAATGCGGAAATTGTTTGAAAAATGAAAGGAAATATTTGAAAAATACATGGAATCGAATAAAAAAGAAAACACTTTTGTTCTTAAAATTTATTTCCCTCTGAATAGTCGTTAGAATTTGCATCTGACGTAGACATATTTTTTTGTTTTGAAAGAGATGGTGCACAACCATGTTATAGACTATTATTTTGAATGGAAATATATGTTTAATTCAATTTTGCAAGATTGAATATTTTTGGTCGCGGTGGGCTAGCGGTTATGTTCCTTGCCTCTAGTTCTGAGGGACGCCGGTTCTAATCCGGCCATGGTCGGTGGACGTTTTAGGATGGAAACATTTAAGGAAAAAGTCCTCTGGGAGGGACTTTAAGCCGCAGGTCCGGAGTCTGATTTTTCAGGCTCGTAATAGAAACACACGTCTGAATAAAAAGGCCTCTGCGCAAAATTTACGACCGTTTCCCATCCAGTGATACATTAATTACCCACCAGAGGTCTCATCGAGACGCTAGACTTACTCCCTATCACTCGCTGACATCTATGGTAAATTAGCGTGAAATAAATTAACTTCGTCAGTGAGTTACCATTAAGGAAGCGCCCTATTCCAGGCACAGGAAAGGCCTTAAGAAGAAGAAGAAGGAATATTGAATGTCAAGACGTTCTTGTTTTTGGTTTTTAAAATAAACATACTAATAAAAAGGACTGAACTATATCTCAATTGTGTTTATTAATACTCTGTCATCCAATGCAATCTCTAAATATTACCACCTTCCCTCTTCCCTGCCTTTATGATATTCTTTTGTATTATTTTGGCAAATAATTTAATTGATTCACTTTTTAAATTATAAATAGAAAAAATAGCCAAAATGAATATTTCATTTTTTATTGATCTTTTATCTACGAGTTAACACTAGATTTTTTTTAATTAATTCATTTTTAATTATTTCCATTTATCCACACATATACCGATCTATCTACATAGGCCCGTATAATTCATAATATATTTCGGATATGTGCTGGTTGTTAATTTTTTAGACTCCCGAGGCTCATATATGGCCAGGACAGAGATATTTTTAGGATGTGAAAATCTAAGGGGTAAGTCATCCGTGGAATCCGAGTCTAAAGATTTTCAGGCTCGTAAAAGAAGTGAAAGTCTAAATTATTGTCTTTGAGCAAAATTTCATCGACATTTCCTATCCTAAACGTACGCCTTTTTATATTAAATTAATGTTGGAAAATAAACTTTATGAGGTAGGTCCCTATAATCATTTGAAATTCGTCGGAGAACATTTTTTGAAAACTCGCCCCATAAATGTTGTGTTTTTCACAAACCGCCGTTTGAAACGTAATCACGTCCATCGTCAGCCACAACTCTGACCGATGAAATACTTCGGCTTACAATTATTCTATTATCACCATCTTCATCGCTGCCATCTATGGTTGAGTTTATAAACTTCAAAATCAAATTGTATTCGTTAGGAATATGAAAATTCCATCATCTATATATCTTCCCTCCATGGAATCTTTACCTTGTCGTGCTGGAGTGGCTTGTGTGCTTAAATGATCCCGAGAGCTATGCTGGCTGTGGCATTGCTGCCGATAAGGTTACCCATGCCGGACTGGTCGAAGGTATTAAGTCAGAAGGAAAAAGTACCTTGGTCGAAGGAGTGACGATCTTTCACCGTAAAAATACAACCGTCAAGAAATGCGGATATGGGTTCAACTGGGGTAAAATTTTCCGGAGGTCAAATAGTCCCTCATTCGGTTCTCCGGGCGGGGACTACTTCAGGGATCACATCCCAAAGGCTCAAACACAGGGACATGTTCCTAGGAACATGGAAAGTTAGGATTTTATACAATAGCGGGGCAATAGAGATATTAACGCGGGAATTAGATAAATCGCCCTTGAATATAGTCGCTTTACATGAAGTTAGGTGCCCAGGAGAAGATAGTCTGGAATTAGGAAGCCTTGCATTATACTATGGGGGTGCAGAAAGACCTGAATTTGTAACAGGTGTTTTAGACAGAAGGAGGAACCTGTATGCTATTCGAGATATTAAGTTTGTTAGTGATAGGTTATCATACATAATTCTAAAGTGTAAGCGACATTATGTTATAATTGTAAATGTACATGCTCCCACAGAAGATAAAAAATAACAATATCAAGGATAAGTTCTATAAAGAATTAGAATGCTTATTTGATAGCCTCTCACGATAACATATGAAAATTGTCTTAGGAGATTTTAATGTAAAAGTGGGGCGGGAAGATATATTCAAACCGACAATAGGCAAATTCAGTCTTCATAAATATAGTAACTACAACGCGGTTAGATTAGTCACTTGCCACATCAAAGAATCTCCTTGTTAAGAGCACAACTTTTCAACATAAGGATAGTCATAAATACACCTCGACGTCTCCAGATGCAGAAACTCGCAACCAGAGAGATCATGTATTAGTGGACAAACGCTGGCACAGTAGCATCATTGATGTTAAATCAGTTAGAGGGACAGACTTCAATTCGGATCATCATCTGGTCAGAGTGAAAATCAGACAACGGCTATCACTTATGATAGGAACAAACGCTAAAGATGATTATGAAAATATGAATTAAAAACTTGAATAATGATGAATGAAATGTGGCAAGAATACCAAATCAAAATTGCTAATAGATATGAAGTACTGGAATCTTCAGATGACAATGCGGCAAACAAAGAAGAAAGTGATATAAAATAAAGAATGGGAGGCTATAAGAGATACTATTAAATTGTCAGCATCAGAAAGCATTGGTTACATAAAAAGAGCAAAAACAAGAAATAGTTTTGATGAGGAATGTGCCGACATTGTAAAGAAAAGAAGGCTAGCAAAAATAAAATTCTTACACGAGCTAAATTAGGTAAATTTATGGCAATTAGCTAGTAATAGGCGGGAAACCACCTGACTACTTAAGAGAAAAAAAGATGGAATATATGAGAGAGAGAATATTAATGATATTGAAATGAATGCAAAAAATAGAAACATTAGAAAATTATATCAGGGAATTAGGGTAGAGAAAAAAAGGGTTTCAGGCTAGAACAAACATAATTCGGAATGAAAAGAGGGAAATGATTGCAGATTCCAGGAGTATATCAAATAGATGGAAAAGTTACTTCATCATCATCAACAATCGCGGATTAAGCCCATGTGGCTTGTTGTGGTTTTATAGATTCTCATTCAAAAGTTGGATCCATTTCGTCTTCGGTCTACCAACATTCCTGCTTTCTTTTGGTTTGTATTTAAGTATAATTTTGGGAATGCGATCATCTTCCATTATTTGAACATGTTCTTTCCATTTTTTCTAGATTCTTTTATTCTATCTAAGAGTTTAAATATATTTAGCTCATTTCTAATATCTTCACTTCTTCTCTTATCTAGAAGTTTACAACCAGCCACACTTCTCAGAAATCTCATTTCAGCTGCTTCCATGATCTTGTCTTCTCTTTTAGTTAAAATCCCCAAAATTCACTACCATACAATAGTAAGGGGACTGCCACTACTTTAAAAAAATGTAGTTTTGTTTCTTTCCTTGTGCTTTTAAATATTCTTTTGATTGTTCCACATTTATAATTAAATTTATTAAGTTTGTTAAATAGATCTTCATTTTTAAAATAGGTGATTTCATAACCCAGGTATTTAAAATGGTTCACTTGTTCAATGGGTTTCCCCTCCAGAATTAATTTAGCTCTTACAGTATCTAATCCCTTAATAGCCTAGGATTTTTGTTTTATTTATTGATATTTTGAAATTATATTTCTGTATAATGTTATTTAAATGAATGAGCGATTTTTGTAGATCATCTTCTGAACTAGATATTAGAACTTGGTCGTCCGCAAAAAGTAAGCTATCTAACATCTTATTTCTTATTTTGAAATGCGAGTCCAAATTTATCTGCGAATTATATTTGATATCGTCAATATAAATATTAAAAAGGGAGGATGGATGTGGACATCCCTGTCTTACACCTCTATATATTGATTTTATTTTTGCCTCCAGTTTCTATTGTTATTTCCTTTTCTACATATAGACTTTTTATTGCAGTTATTAGGTGATGAGGTACTCCTTTCGCTTTCATTATATTCCAGAATTTATTTCTGTTAACTTTGTGAAATGCCTTTTGAAGATCTATAAATGCCATAAACATTGGTAGATTATATTCTCTATGTTTCTCAATTATTTGATTGATAGTGAAAATGCAAACTGAACAGGATCTGCCGTTCCTGAATCCATTCAGGGCTTCTAGAATAATACTTTCCATAATTACATTTAAACGATTTTTCAATATAGTTGCATACATTTTATAACAGGTATAAAGTTAATTTAATCAGCTATTAATTATACATACAGAACAGGACACTGGGGAGGATAAGTTACAGACAGCAGTACTACAAGTCGCAGAACCAAGTGCATTAGAGGTTGAAATGGCGTTAGTAAAATTGAAGATGTATAAAGCATCAGGTTCGGATGAGATCCCAGAAGAAGTGATAAAATCAAGGGGAGAAAAATTGATGGACAAGATACGCCGGTTGCTTAGTATGATTTGGGAAAAAGAAGCTCTTCCAGATCAATGGAAATAATCGATTATCGTACCAATTTATAAGAAAGATAAAACTGATTGCAACAAATACAGGGGCATCTCATTACTCTCAACTTGGTACTAAATTCTAACAAATATATTAATAAGCAGACTTACTCCCTATATTGATGACATTCTAGGAAATCATCAATGTGCATTTAGAAAAACAAGGTCTACAACAGATTTAGTCATCATCATCATCATCACATCACTCCAGGGATTAGGCTATGCCCGTTCCGACTTCATAATGCATCAGCCCAACGTCTTCTAGGTCTTGCAACATCACGTCTTCCTCTTGCTTGATAATTTCTTGGATATCTCTCCTTACTCGTTCCATCCATGTGATCAATCCATTTCTGTCTGTAATTCGTGACTTTATCCAATAAAGGCTCTACTTTCAATTCTTCTCTTATATCCTCATTTCTTATTCTATCAAGTCTTGTACATCCTTTTACTTGTATTAGGAAACCTCATCTCCGCCGTCTGTATTCTATCCTTCTGTTTTTTCACTGGAGCCCAAGTTTCACATCCATACAATATTGTGGGAACCGCCAAAATATTATACATTTTTATCTTGGTTTCTTTTCTAATTTTATTTTTGAATGTTCTCTGTATTGTTCCACACACCGTCTGAAATGTATTTATTTTGGAGTCAATATCTCTTTCCACATTGTAGCCAACATCACAGCCCAAATATTTGAAACTAGACACCTGTTCTATACTTTGATTTTCAAATATAATTTTGGATCTCACTGGATCTCTTCCTCTAAAAGCCAGATTTAGTATAAGACAAATTTTAGAAAAGAATTGGGAATATAATGGTACTGTAAATTAACTATAAGTAGGCTTGAAAAAAGCATATAATTCAATTAAGAGGGAGAAGTTATATAATATCCTGCTGGATGCCGGAATTCCTAAAAAATTAGACGTATAGGAATGTATCTAAATGGTGCGTGTAGGCAAACAGTTCTCCGACACCTTTGAAATCCAGAGTGATTTGAAGCAAGAGGATGCACTACCTTCTCTACTATTTAATTTTGTACTAGAGCATGCCATGAAGTCTATAATGGATGAGGAAGGCCTACAAATCAATGGTATTAATAAGCTGTTAGTTTATGCTGATGATGTACTACTATTGGCAGATTGCGAGGAGGTAATAAAGGACAACATGCACACACTATTTAGTAACACTATAGAATTAGGATTGGAAGTAAATATCAATAAAACAAAATATATGGTCACACGTAGAAATGCATTATATAATGGAAATGGACTGTTAATGATAAATCAGGGAAGTTTTGAGGGAGTGGCTGAATTCAAATCTCAGGAACAATAATCACAAATCGGAATGAGCTGCATAAAGAAATTAAACATACGCTCAATTTTGGAAATGCGTGCTATTATGCATTGCAGAGACTTTTTATGTCCCAATTCCTTTCAAAAAACGTTAAAAATATATAAAACTATTATTCTACCAGTTTTATTAAGTGGGTGCGAAACATGGACTCTTACTTTAAGGGTGGAAATGAGAATTCGATTTTTTTGAGAATAAAGTTCTTAGGAAAATTTTTGGGCCAAAGAGAGATGAACAGACAGGTGAATGGAGAGACTGCATACCAGTGACCTACATGGTCTTTATAGGAAGCGAGATATAATAAGAATAGTTAAGTCTCGTAGACTGCGATCGGCAGGACATGTTGAGAATAAACCGTAGCCGTAGCCGAGCGGTTAAGGTAGAAAGCCTTGGCGCAGAGCTACGGGACTTGCGCTGGTTCGAGTCTCCATGGGGGATGAAATTTTCTCATGGTATTTCGGCCAGTATGGGACCGGTGCCCACCCAGCATCGTGAGGCAATTGGGTAGCTACAATAAGTAGCGGCTCCAGGTTGAGGAACCAGCTATAACGGCTGGGGGACTCGACATGCTAACCACATGTCACCCCTACACTGTCTGTTGATCATCTACCACTGTGATTGACACATGTGGATGTGAAGGGCCAGCAGCCGGCTGGTAAAAGGGCAACCGCTGAAAAGTGGAAAGACCCTCAATCGGAGGAAAATGTTTGGACCAAAGAGAGATGAACAGATAGGTGAATGGAGAAGACTGCAAGCGAGATATAATAAGAACAATTAAGTCTCGTAGACTGCGATCGGCAGGACATGTTGGGCGTATGGGGTATGAAAGAGGTGTATGGAAGCTTGTTGTAAGAAAGCCAGATAGAAGTCGCCCAGTTGATAGACCAAGAATGAGGTAGGAGAACAGCATTAATTATGATTTGAGTGAAGTAGATTAAACAGGGAATGATTGGACATCATTAGCTCAGTATAGGGTTGTATGGAGAGCTCATGTCCGCATGGCCATGAACGTACGGGTTCGATAGTGCGAGTGAGTAGTACGTAAATATATATATATATATATATATAATACATCTTCTCCCAAACTATCGATTCTAAACATTTTATCCACATTTTTAACAGCTTTATTTCCTTTCAATTTTATGATGTTCTAATAAACTTTGTACAGCAATTGCAGATTTTTACAATTCACAATTTTTAATATTTCTATTGACCTCTTTGGTTAATGGCCGCGCGGACATACGCTCTTCAAACATCCTATCCTGAGATAATGTTTCCAAATCATTCCCTGTGCAATCTACGTCTCTCAAATCATAGCGAATGTTATTCCCCACCTCATTCTTGGTCTACCAACTGTGCGTTTGCCCTCTGTCTTTGCTACAAGAAGCTTCCATGCAATTCTTTGAATCCCCATTTGTGCCACATGTCCTGCCCATCGCAGTCTACGAGACTTAACTGTTATTATATCTGGTTTCCCATATAGACCATGTAGTTTACTGTTGTGTTACTCCATTCACTGTCCATTGATCTCCCTTTGATCCAAATTTTTTGCTATGAACTTTATTCTCAAATACTCGTAATCTCCGTTCCTCCCTTAAATTAAGTGTCCATGTTTCGCATCCATATAATATATATTTAGAATAATAATTTGATATATTTTAATTTTATCGTTTTCTGAAAAATAACGCTAGGAAAGACTCTATGATGAAACTATACAAGACAGTGGCAATACCTAATATTACTTATGGATCCGAAACAACAACAGTGACAACACAACAATCTGCCAGAATACAAGCTGCTGAAATGAGATTCCTCGGACCAATAGCAGGATATCAAAGAACAGACATAAACACAACACAGAAATAAGAAAACTAAAAGTAGAGGAATTAAACACAACAAAAGATAAATACAGAACAAACTGGAAAGAACACTTTGCAAGGATGACTTAGAACAGTATACCAAAACAGCATGCGACTATTTACCACGAGGAAGAAGAAGTTGGGAAGACCTAGGAAAATATGGAAAGAGCAGGAATTTCGAGCCGGAACAGGCTAGTAAATAAGCCTAAACCGCGAAGAAAGAAGAAGAAGAAGACGTTTTTTGAAAGGAGTTGGGACGTCGGATTTCTGTAATGCATAACAGCATGCATTTCCAGAATTGGGCCTATGTTTAATTTCTTTGTGCATCTCATTCCTGTTTGTGATTATTGTTCCAAGGTATTTGAATTCTGCCACTTCCTCAAAATTTCCCTCATTTGTCATTAGCTGTCCATTTCCATTATATAAAGTACTTCTATGTGTGACCATGTATTTAGTTTTATTTATATTTAAATTAAGCCCCAATTTCTTAGTGTTACTCAGTAGTGTGTGCGTGTTGCTCTTGTAGTATATCCTCGTTATCGTCCAAAGATGCTACATCATCAGCAAAACTAACAGCTTATTGAGTTGTAGGATTTCTTCATTCTCCAAAGATTTGATGGCATGCTCTAGTACAAAATTAAATAGTAGAAGATATAGTGCATCTCCTTGCTTCAACACATTGTGGATTTCAAAAGTGTCCGTAAACTGTTTGCCTACAGGCATCCTAAACTTTGTGCCATTTATTCACAATCGTATAAGTCTAATTAACTTTTTAGTAATTCCGAGCTCCAGCAGGATACTATATAACTTCTATCTCTTAATTGAATAGTATGCCTTTTTTAAGTCTACGTATAGTTGATCTACAGTGCCATTATAATCCCACTTCGTTTCTAAAACCTGTGTTATACTAAAAACCTGATCGTTGTAGAACTGCTTCTTCCAAATCCACATTGATGATTTCCTAGAATGTCATCAATATACGGAATAAGTCTGCTTACTAATACATTTGTTAGAATTTTGTACAAAGTAGAATGTAATTAGATGCCCCTATAGTTGTTGTAATCAGTTTTATCTCCTTTCTTATAAATTGGTACGATAATAGATTCTATTCACTCATCAGGAAGAGCTTCTTTTTCCCAAGCCATGCTAAGCAACTGGCGTATCCTGTGTATCATTTTTTCTCCCTCTGATTTTAGCACTTGTTCTCTGATCTCATCTGAACCTGATGTTTTATACATCCTCAATTTTTCTATCACTATTTCAACCTCTAATGCACTTGATTCTACTACTAGCGTTTCTGCTCTCTGTAAATTATCGTCTTCAATATCCTATTGTGTATGTACATTTACTAGCTGATTAAATTAACTTTTCCAATTATTCAATATACTCCTGGATTCTTCAATCATATCATCATTTGCATTCATAATTAAATTTGTTCAAGCCTGAAACTCTTTCTTCTCTATCCTACTTCCCTGATATAATTTTCTAATGTTCCTGTTTTTTTTTGGATTAATTTCAGGATTATTAATCTTCTCTCTGAAATACTTCCTCTTTTTACTCTTTAGTAACCTGTTGATTTCCCGTCTAAGTCTATCCAATTGAAATATCTATCGAAATGTATCTCATTTTGTTCGTGTAACCTTTCACTTATCCTGGCTCTCTTTTCTTTACAATGTTGGTACACTCTACATAAAACCATTTCTTGTTTTGTCTCTTTTTTATATAACCAATGCTTTCTGATGACAACAATTTAATAGTATATCTTATAGCCTACCATGCTTTCTTTATACCAGTTTCTTCTTCGTTTACCACATTGTCATCTGAAGATTCCAGTACTTCAAATCTATTAGCAATTTTAATTAGATATTCTTGCCGCATTTAATCATTTTCCAACTTTTTTAATTCGAATTTTTCAGAATAATCATTAGCGTATGTTCATCTCATAAGTAATAGTCGTTGTCTGACTTTCACCCTGACAAGATGATGATCCGAATTGCAGTCTGCCCCTCTAACAGATATAACTTAGATGATATTACTGTGGCAGCGTTTGTCCACTAATACGTGATATATCTGGTTCTGAGTTTCGCCAACTGGAGACGTCGCGTCGAGGTGTATTTATGAATATCCTTATTCTGGAATGTTGTGCTCTTAACACTGAGATTCTTTGATGTGGCAAAGGGGGAATAATCTAACCCCATTGTCATTACTATCTTCATGAAGACGGAATTTGCCTAATGTTGTTTGGAAGTGGTTGAATTCAGATACCTATGAACAATAATCACAAATAGGAATGAGATGCACAAAGAAATTAAACATAGGTTCAAGTCTGGAAATGCATGCTGTTATGCATTGCAGAGACTCTTGATGTCCCAACTCCTTTCAAAAAACGTTAAACTGAAAATATACAAAACTATTATTCTACCAGTTATATTATATGGGTGCGAAACATGGACTCTTACTTTAAGGGAAGAAAGGAGATTGCGGGTATTTGAGAATAAAGTATTTAGGAAAATTTCAGACCAAAGAGAGATGAACAGACAGGTGAATGGTGTAGACTACATAACAATGAACTACATGGTCTTTATAGGAAGCCAGATAAATAAGAGCAGTTAAGTCTCGTAGACTGCGATGGGCAGGACATGTATCACGTATGGGGAATGAAAGACTTGCACGGAAACTGCTTGTAGGAAAACCAGAGAGAAAATGTCCAGTTGGTGGACTATGAACGAGGTGGGAGAATAACATTAACTATGATTTGAGGGAAGTAGATTATACAGGGAATGATTGGAAAATATTTGCTCAGGATAGGGATGTATGGAGAGATTACGTCCGCGCGGCCATGAACCTACGGGTTCGATAGTGCCAGTGAGTAAGTAAGTAAGTAAGTAAGTTGTTTGAATATATTTTCCCGCCTTCTTCATGACGGTTGTATTTTTACAGAGAAAGATCGTCACTCTTTCGACCAAGATCCTACTTTTTTGTCTGACATCACCTTCGACCAGTCCGGCATGGGTACCCCTAACAGCAACAACGCTGCCGAGTTACATTTCAGTTCCTCTTATATAAATTTTATTGCAAATTTTACAACTTGTTTGACAATTTTATATTTTTTGCTATCTGGGACATTGACTTTTTTATTAGCACATAGAAGATTACCCTGTCTAAATTTTACTTATTGGTGACAAAGTATTATTGTATCTGCGAATCAATGTTTTGAAATTTCATATGCATTTAAGTATGGTAAGTAATTTTCTTGGACTTTTTTCTTTTCTTTGACTTAATGAATAAACTTCTCTACAAAATTGCAAAGAAAAGAATAAATATAATAATGTTACTTACCATCCTGAAATGCATAGGACATTAAAAAAATTATTTGACAAATACAATATTACTTTGGCACCAGTAAATAAATTTTGTCTGGGTAATCTTCTAAGTACCAATAAAAAGTCCTGGAATTTATTAAATGTGTTGTAAAGATTGAAATAAAGTTTATATATGAAAAACTTAAAGGAAAATTGGAAGCTCGTAACAAAGGATGTTTTAGAAATGTTAAAAATTGTGAAATATAAAAATCTTCAATTGCTGCACATAGTTTATTAGAAGAATATAAAATTGGAAGGGAGGCAAAACTTTTAAAACAAGTAGCTAAACTTTAGAATTGACAGTTTGGGAGAATATATACATTCAGAAAAACAAATATAGATAAATAAATTTTGATATTCCTAACGAACAAAATTTGATTTAGAGGTTTATAAATTCAACCATAGATGGCAGCGCTGACGATTCTGACAATACAAGAGTTGACTGCCGAATAATTTCATCTGTCAGGGTTGTGGCTGATGAAGGAATTGACTAGGTTTGAAACCGCTGTTTCGTGAAAAACACGAAATTTATGAGGTGAGATATCAAGAAATTGTTCTCCGACGAATATCAATACTTCCTTTTCCTACTAGGTATCTCTTTGAGGAGTCTCTCACTCGCTGATATCTGTAGAGAAATAAGCCCAGATGGATTTATTTGGTTAAGTCATCATCATCATAGTACATTCAGGAATTTAGGCCATTTGTTGACCTGTTTCGGCCTCAAGAGAAACACCATCCAGAAGTCTTTTGAGTGGACGTCCTGGTCTTCTTCTTCCTGGTCTTCTTCTTTGGGTAAGTAATTCCCGCAATGGTGTGCTCCATATTGGGTTCTACTGGTAGACGTACAGATTTAACTTATAATCCAAATAGAAGAAAAATATATATACTTGTTCATCATCATCATCATCATCACTCCAGGGATTAGGCAATTGCCCGTTCCGATTTCATAATGCATCAACCCAACGTCATCTAGGTCTTCCAACATCACGTCTTCCTCTTGCTTGATAATTTCTTGCTAACAATGGATATCTCTCCTTACTCATTCTATCCATATGATCAATCCATTTCTGTCTGTAATTCGTGACTTTATCCAATAAAGGCTGTACTTCCAATTCTTCTCTTATATCCTCATCTCTTATTCTATCAAGTCTTGTACATCCTTTTACTTGTCTTAGGAACCTCATCTCCGCCGTCTGTATTCTAGCGTTCTGTTTTTTTTTTGGAGCCCAAGTTTCACATCCATACAATATTGTGGGAACGCCATAACATTATACATTTTTATCTTGGTTTCTTTTCTAATTTTATTTTTGAATGTTCTCTGTATTGTTCCACGCACCGTCTGAAATGTATTTATTTTGGAGTCAATATCTCTTTCCACATTGTAGCCAACATCGCAGCCCAAATATTTGAAAGTAGACACCTGTTCTATACTTTGATTTTCTAAAATAATTTTGGATCTCACTGGATCTCTTCCTCTAAAAGACATGGTCTTCGTTTTCCTTGCAGAAGTCTTTAGATCATATAATTTACATATTTCGTTTAATGCATACATTGATTTCTGTAAGTCGTCTTCATTTATCTGTATTATGATTACATCGTCAGCAAATAGAAGATTATTTATGAACACTTTATTATCCATTCTTATTCCTAGATTCACTATATATATATTAAAGAAAGTGGGCGATAAACTACATCCTTGTCATAATCCAATATTTGTTTTGATTGTATCTGTTCTCTTGAATCCGATATCTATAATCATATTTGTATCTTCATATAATTTCTTTATTGTTTCAACGAGGCACAGTGGGTATCCTTTAGATCGTAATATTTCCCAAAATTTCTGTTCATAGTTATTTTATTCCAGGGAATTTAGAATAAAAATAATACTCAATTTCCACTCGTGAAAGTCCTCAATGTCGTTTTATTTGTGTGATCCACAGTTTAAAATCCCTCTCTAGACAATTGTGTCACTGAAAGTCTTAGGTTTCTTATGGCATGTAAACAGTAACTGTAATGTGAGATGTTAAAATGAATTAATGGAATGGAATGAAGTAAATTTCAATCATTTAATAACTGAAATGATAATTACAAATATGAAAGTAATAATGTTAATAGCATAATATATATATAGGTATATGCACTTCCGTGGCATACTGGAAGAAGGTGAACAAATCGATGTCCGGTCGGGTCTAGTTTCCAGGGTGAGATTTTTTGGGGATTTGTTCCTCACATATAGGCATATATCAAGCAATTTTAAGGTTCAAATATTCCATAACAAACTTTGGTCAATATAATAATTACCTATGTAATATTCTGCTAGTTAATTATGAGTGAATGGAGTGTTTTCTCTTAATGTTCATGTTTCTTTGGAGTGGCGCAAGCTTTGCTACTGATGTTTCATCTGGGGAAGCTCTCTGTGACCTCGAGTGGTAATATATATATATATATATATATATATATATAGATTATTTACAGATTTAAAAATATTCATCTTGATAGGCCGTTATCCCTGTCAGGCCTTTGAGACGTGAAATTACCTGAAAATGTACAGATTTAAGTAAGGGAAATATATAAAGGGACTAACTAACTAACTAACTAACTGGCACCATCGAACCCCTAGGTCCATGGCCGCGCGGACATAAGCTCTCCATATATCCCTATCCTCAGCTAATCTTTTCCAATCATCCCCTGTAAAATCTACTTCCCTCAAATCATAGTTAATGTTATTCTCCCGCCTCATTCTTGGTCTTAGTATAATATATAAAGGGACACAATATTATTTTAATGGAATCTTAATTGATATTTAAAATGTACAGTCGAATTTGTATTAAGATGTAATTTTTTTAGCAACAAGTAATATTAGTTTGTTTTCAAAGCAAAGTTGCTCTTTGGCTCCATATTGGGGATGTTCATGTGAACCCAAAATTGGTTTGGAGAGTTGTATTTTTTTTGTTACGTTAGTTAAGCAGAAGAAAAAATATTTAAATTTGTAAATCGTCCTTCGCGCAGGAACTGAGTAAATTACGCTATTTCCGCAGTAAGTCGAATTTAAGGTTAGATATTATTGATTCAACTGATATATCTTTCGTTAGTTTAAAAAATGTACGGATTCAATTTCTTACAAAGAAATGCTGCAACTAGAGCGACTTTTAAACTACGGCTTCAGGTAAAACCCCACTCGCAATATTCAGATGCACATAATTCATAGAATATAAGTTTTTCGTCTTATTCCTATTGTTTATACCGATATTCGTTGCAAATAAAAACTGGGACCTATAGAACGATTTTCAAAATTTCGGATGATGTTAACCCACATTCCTAATTGTATGATTTTAATGGTTAGAGAACTCGATCTCGCGTTTTCTAATTGGTTCATAAACGGAAAATAAAATCATCCACTTAAGCACACCATATATATATATATATATATATATATATATATACACACAGGGGTTAAATGAATTAAACCCCATAAACTTAACTACGTATAGAGGGGTATTATATAAGCATTTTGAGATGGTCTACGAGGGAAAATGGGCGAGTTATAGGGAATCAAACTAAACGGCATTTGATACAGATTAATCAACAGGAGAGCATACTAGGAGAGAAAATTATACTAGAATAACTTTATATATCTTAGTATTAATTCCGAGATCCAGATTTCTAATAATTCATTAACAACGTTTATGACATATTGGGTTTCTAAATTCCATAAAATTTTGATCTGAGCAGATGGTTGCACGCCACTGCACTCTGGCTAGTAGAATCAGTACAACGTGAGCCCTGGTACAGAGTCAAACACGCAGAATCTGTGTTGTTAACTTGTGGCTTAATGGTCAAAGTGATGGATTTAATATTCGAACACTGATGGTTCAAATCACGACAGGTGACTTGTTTGTTCGCTTTCTTTCATTCTTTCTTCACTGTGATATATTGCCACTGAAATGTGTTTAGTATGGTCATGGAAAAATTCATATTCTTCTATTGATTACATTAATATCTGATTAGAAGTTACTTCAGTATCAGTTTAGTGCATTACACGAAAGCAACGTGGAACATCTTTACAGTTATGCTGAACTTGCCGATATACATCTGACGTATGGTGTAAGAGCTGCTGCCATGTACCCCGAGCGGTATCCGGATAGACGCCATCCACACCGAACAACCTTCGAGTCGTTGATAAGCGTTTGCGGGAGCAAGGGGTGTTGATGATAAACAGAGTAGACGTCGGTTCAAGACATACGCGCCACACTGCAGATTTTGAAGACAATATTCTTCATAGGGTGAAAGAGGAACATTCCACTAATAATCGTGCTACCACACGTGTCATGGGTACGAACCAGCAAAGTGTATGGGAAGTCCTACATGAGGGCCAGCTATATCCTGTTCATCTGCAAAAATTACAAGACATACAGCCACTGGACTTCGCTTAACGGGCCCAATTTTGTAATTGGGCTTTGCTGCAGCCAACGCACTTATTATGGTCGGTATTATCCACTGATGAGGCAGTATTTAATAGGAGTGGACTGGTTCAGAACACGAAGAACAGTCATGTGTGGGATTATGAAAATCCTCATGGCAACTTCCAGGAGAGTCACAAGCAGAGATTTTCGTTGAACGTATAGGTAGGCATAATGTTTTACTACATCATTGGCCCCTATCTGCTTACCCAGAGATTAAATTGTGTCATTTATGATACTTTTTAGATCACGTCCTACCTACATTACTAGATGACGTTCCTCTCCACATCAGGATTAACATGTGGTTTCAGCACGATGGAGCTCCTCGCCATTTCTTCCGGAATGTGCGAAATCATTTGGATGGAGTGTGTCGTGGTCGTTGGATAAGAGGAGGTAGTCCAACTGTAGTGCGGCCACCTCGCTCTCAAGATCCCAGTCCACTTGATTATTTTTTGTGGGGACATCTGAAAACATTGGTGTATGCAACCTCTGTTGATACAGATGAACTGTTAGTTGCACGCATAATCGCAGCATGTGATGTGATCTGTGAGACACCTGGTATCTTGAACGAGTTACGAAAATCAGTTCGTCGCCGATGTCGTCGGTGTGTGAGAATGGAAGTCGCCAATTTGAAGACTTTCTTTAATGAGTCTGCAGGTGCTTCACTTTTTTTCAGGTTTACTCAAATACATTGCTTTTGTTTCCCAATAATATTATGTATACCATGTGTATATATACTATACCTCTTAACGTTATTAATCACTGCACTATCATTTATCTAAGTACAAAAGTTGTGTACAGTACAATACACATTTTATTTGCGAAACATATTGTACTCTACAGTAATCGTATTATTATTACAATCTTTTAAACAATTTTCTATATAATATGTATGTATATATATATATATATATATATATATATATATATATTTGTAACTCGTGTATTGCGCCGACGTTCCATTGCCGTATTCTGAAAATTATGAAGAAACGATTAAACCAGAAGTAAATCTACGTACGTAACTAATTTACAGTACGTACTTAATAAAGGAATAAAAAAAAATATACACGTACTGTGGAGAGTTCCGAACGTTGTTGCTTACACCTTACATTTGCTTCGATATTAAACAGCTATAACCACTTAGCTAACGGCGATTGCTTGCTGCAAGTTAAAGTCCCTGTATCATATTATTTCCATTTTAAATAGAAATAATCAGTGGCGTACCAACTATTTTACAAACTGAATCATAACGTGGACATTTTTATTCGTAGACCATTAGTTCTATATCTCAAAATGCTTAAACGATACACCTCTATATGTAGTTAAATTTGTGCGGTATATTTAATTTACACCTGTATATGTATATATATATATATGCAGGGAGTAAATTAATTATATCGTATAAATTTAACTGTTTACAGATGTGTATTATGTAAGTAATTTCAAATAGGGAACCAATGGTCCACGAGGGAAAATGAGCTAGTTATAGGGAATCAAAATAATCGACAATTAATACAGATAAATCAGTAGGAGAGCAATTTAGGACTGAAAATTATATTAGAATAACTTCAGATCTTGGTAATAATCCCGAGATCCTGATTGGTAATAATTCATCAACAATGTTTCTGAAATATTGGGGTATCAAATTCCTTACAATTTCGAACTTCAAAATGGTTGTACGCCACTGTAGTAGTAGTAGTAGTAGGACTTTATTAGACAAAAAGTAAGATATTTACAATATTATTTACAAATATGGGTCGCACGGGCAGTAAGCCGTACGTGCTGTTGAGAGTCCGTTACAATAAAGTAATAATTGGTACTAGTGTAAAGAAAAATAAACAACAAAAAAAGCAATAACATTACAATTACATAAAGAAAACACAATAATAATATTACAATTAAATAATAACACAATAGCATTATACATTAAAAACATTAACATTACTGTTACATAAAGAACACACAATAATATTACAATTAAATAATAACACAATAGCTTTATACATTAAAAAACATTAATATTACAATTACATAAAGAAAACACAATAATATTACAATTAAATAATAACGCAATAGCATTATACACTAATTAATTTATATATAATTGTTAATAATTAATGGTATTGCATTTTGATAAGATATATGTATTCATGAATGAGTGTTGTCCTTATTTTCCGCGTTTTGTCCATAATTTTACCGAGGTTTATCCAATTTTCTGGATTTACGAATAACTCGTAGATTGCCAATCTTTCCCGATTTGAATTTAGAAATCTTTCCGATAATAACTGACGTCTCCAATATTCTAAATCATTACATTTTCCTAATATATGTATCTCATCTTCAAAGTTTCCGCACATCGGACATATTCGCATATCGTGATCGTCGCTAATTTTTAGAAATTTCCATGCCCCTAGCCTAAACCAAGCAAGCCCTGATCTCTCCTTAAAACCTAGGTTGAGTATATACGATTATTTTGCCCAGACGTGTTTTAGGTCTCTTTGTAAACAGTGAGCGTTTTCCTGTACATTCGGCGAAAGTATCTTGTTGGTTTATATCTAAGTACCTCCTCCTCCTTATTTTTCTCTTTTTCTCCAAACGTACTTGCGATTTTCAGTCCCTTTTTCCCATATCCAGCCCATCCCAATATTTTGGAATTCTCTCCTAACCTCGTCTGCATAAAATTTAACCTATGTTTTTAATTTGGTGGTCGTAACAAATTGCTCTAAGCATTGTTTGTTCACCTTGGATTACTCGCAACCAGTATTTGAGTACACGAATTTTACAGTTAATGTCGTCCTGGATTGACCCGAATTTATATAAAATTCCACAGTTAGAAACCGCCTTACCAAGTCCTGTAATATATTTTAGAAAATGCGTATATACCTTATTTAGTACTTCCGTTCTTTGGAAACCCCAAATCTCACTACCATAGTGCATAACTGGCCTGACCATCGCTCCATACATTTTTTCTAATGTGCCGACTGGAATATCAGGCACTCGAACCAGAATACCGAGTACACTGTTAAGTTGTCCCCTCCCTTTAAATAATGCTATATCAATATGTTTTTTCCACCTCCCGTTCATTTTCAACGTCGTACCAATATATTCAAAATGTTTCACGTTTTGAAGTACTTGATCTCTGTATTTCCATTCCTCTGCTCTACCATAAAGCGTCCCATTTTTAAAGGTCATTGTTTTTGTCTTACTAACATTTACAGTCAATCCCCAATTCCTACAGTATATTTCCAGTAGGTCAAGACCCCTTTGCAATCCCTTGATTGTCTTCGAACAGATAATTAAATCATCTGCATACAACAGGACTGGGACTTTAACATTTCTTATCTCCTGAACCTCAATTTCTCCTTCTAGCATTACGTCTACAATATCATCAACGAATAGATTAAATAGCATTGGTGATAAAATGACCCTTGTCTCACTCCCCGATTGGCTTGACTGCTCTCTGTAATGTGCCCTTGGTCTACTTTTATACAAAATTTAACATATTTATAAATTGACATTAAAGCATGTATCATTTTATGAGACAATCCTTTCCGATTTAATTTTTCCCAAAGTGCGCTTCGGTCCACAGTATGAAATGCCATCTTAAAATCAATGAATGCACAAAATAATTTACCCCCCTTCATTTTCAGATTGTCATCAATTAATGTTCTCAGAACAAATACGTTGTCCACAGTGGAGTACCCTTCTCTAAAACCTGCCTGATATTTTGAGAGCCTATTGTTCTCTTTAGCCCATTGTCTTATTCGTTCGTAAAGTACTTTACAATATATTTTTCCGAACACTGACAAGAGACAAATTCCCCTGTAACTTTCTGGTATCTGTGCCCCACCTTACCCTTTGTATAGCGGTTGGATGACACCTGTCGCCCAGGCTTCCGGATAATCTCCTCCATTAAAAAGTTTGTTGAACGCAGTTTTCAAAACGTCTAATAATTTATTGGATGATATCATATTTTTCAAGAATTCCCCTGGTATTCCATCAATTCCAGATGCTTTACCATTCTATAAACATTTAATGGAAGACGCCACTTCATTTTTCGAAATATCCTGATCCAGTAATTGAATATGAATTGGGTCAGGGATCTCGACTATATTTCCTTGATTATATCTTAACCTCTCATTTCCCAGCACCCTATCAAAGTAACTTCTCCATTCCCCGGGCGTTATTCTTGTCCGATTTATGGACTTTACTTTGAGTTCCCTTATCGCTTTCCATATGTCCGCAATGTTCCCACTTTCAGTCGCGACTCTCATTTCTTCGGATTTCTTATTTTGCCATGCTAGTTTTGTTTCTGCCAATAAGTCTTTATATTCCTTTCTCTCTTGCGCATAGTTTTTTCTGCATTCATCTGTGCTTTCTTTTCTAAACTTTAAAAGACTACTTTCGACAAATTTCTTCTTCTTTCTACATGCATTATTGTACCACCCTTTGTCCTTCTGGTTCATTGCGTATTTAACCTTGAATTTTTCCCCTGCTTTTTGAAAACATTCTGTCAAAGTTTTAATAATTTCCTCCCCGCTAAGATCATTTAATTGCAGATCCTGTATTAGCGTTTCCAAACTCCTGTTAAATTCTTCTCTCAGATCCTCGATCCACCTGAAACGGATAATTGGCCGCAATATTGTTGCCACCTCATCATTAACTGTCTCACTAATACCTTTCATATTAAAGTAGCATCGATACAATGAGAGCCTTAGCTCAGAGTAAAACACGCAAATTCTATGTAGTTAAAGTGTGGCTTAATGGTATAAGCGATGGATTTGATTTCGAACACCGATGGTTCAAATCACGGCAGGCCACTTACTTTTGTTTCCTTCTTCTTCTTTATTTTTCTTTTACTCCGTGTGTACTGTGATATATTGACACTGAAATTTGTTCAGTATAGACATGCGCAAAATACCTAATCCCATATTGGTTATTACATTAACATCTGATTAGATGTTACTTCAGTGTCAGTCACATTACAGGAAAGCAACATGGGGCATCTTTACAGTTATGTTGAACTTTTAACGCTTTTAAAATTCATATTAAAGCACTGTTGAGGTTATGTAATTAAATATTAAATATGAAATTGGTACCTAGTAGGTCAGTTAACCAGTTAAAATGCTGAAGATGAAACGTTGTTTTTTAAATACCTCCATATTGGAACTACTTAATGAAGTTTAATAATTTAGTTGAGGACGATTGACCTACCAGGTAGAAATTTTATATATAATATCTTATGCTTAACTTGCCGAAATGCATCTGATTAATGGTGCAGCACAAGGTAATGGTGCAAGGGTTGCTGCCATGAAGCGGTAACCGAATAGACGGCATCCTCACCGAATAACCTTAGAGTCTGTTGACATGCGTTTGCGGGAGCATGGGACGTTGAAGGTATATAGAGTAGACGCCGCGCCGGTGAAAAATTACGCGCCGCATTGCAGACTTCGAGAAAAATTTTTTCATAGGCTGGAAGATGATTCTTCTAATAGTACCCGTGCTGTTCCACGTGTAATGGGGCACGAATCATCAAAGTGTATGGGAAGCTCTGAACGAAGACCAGCTCTATCCCTTTCCTCTGCAATGTGCAAGCCTTACAGCCAATTGACTTCGCTCAACGGGTACAATTTTTAATTGGGCTTTTGTTGCAGCCACCGCACTTCTTTTCCTCGGCGTATTATTATTACAACCTTTCGAAACATTCTGTACAATACGTACGTAGATAATATTGTAACTCTGTACATTACAATACCGTAATCTGTAAAATAATGAATAAACAAGTAAACCAGAAGTAAATCTACGTACGTAACTAATTTACTGTACGTACATAATAAAGGAAGAAATAATAAAAAAAATACTCATACTTAAGCAGTTTGGAACATGATGCATCAATCTTACATTTGCGTCAGTAGTAAGACTGATATAACCACCGAGCTAAAGGCGCATAGTTGTTGCAAATTACAGTCTCTGCATCAAATTATTTTCATTTTAATTTGAAGTAATCAGTGGCGTGCCAACCGTTTTACAAATTGAATCATAACTACGACATTTTTATTCGTAGACCATTAGTTCTTTACCCCAAAATAACTATACGTAGTTAAATGTGTGCGGTATAATTCATTTACACCTTGTATATATATATATATATATAGGCCATTGGTTGAGGAGAAGGATATGCGGATAACTTATATCCGATACATGAACCTACAAGTTCGAAAGTGCCAGTGAGTTATTTAGTTATATATAATTTTTGTCATGATCATTTTTGGTGTTTGGTAAGTAGAATTGATTGCGATTTGTAAATATTTTCATGTTTACCATTTCAACAGCTACATTCTTCCGAAATTCGCTAAAAATAAGGGACGGGCGGGTGAGCTTGATAAGGATTGAGTTTTAAGTTTCTGATTGAGTATGTACCTATATAGTTGTGCTACGTACAAACAATTATAAATGAAATAAAAATTTGACCAATAAGCAGAGTTAATACAAATGAATCACAGCTATCTTGATTAATTTTATAGAGTTAAAAAATACACCTCTCATGTATGATATAGTAGAGACACGGATTGAAGAGAATGAATATTTTCGATAAAATGGAACTAATCCATGAAGAGTGAATTCTCATAGAATCTATGTTTACAAACTGTAAATTCAATATCCGATATCCTCTCTAGGATGTGGGCCTATGATAACGCATTCTCGTTAGTCCCTTTAAATGAACTTTAACCTCACCAGTAAATCAGCTTTACTATCTTTGCATTACGTTATATTTTAATAATAATCGATACATTTTTTTCATATTATTGCCTGCGGCAACATACTGCGCTTCCAACAGACACATTTGTAAATTTACGTTAATTAGCTTAGCTTTCCATCGTCAATTATAAAAATAAGTAACTTCTAAGCGATCTTCCTTTTGACACCGAGATATTCTGTTTTATCGAAAACTAATAAAATCAAATCTTTTTTTATTTCTTATTCTTATATTAACCTCCCCTGTCCTATACTATCCGGACCTTACAGTGTCACGATATCTTGGACAAATATGTTTAAATTTTCGACCTAATTTCCCCTTCCAGGCACTTTTGTGTGTCCCGTGCCAACCGAGCTATACTGTGACACATGATTTATCGAGAAAAGAAGTTTAACCTTTGGATCACATACATCAGGCTAAATGTATAAATAAAACATATGAATACGGTACTTTTTCGACCACGAAACCGAGGAACTACATATATTAAGGGAAAGAGACACCAATTCACCCACTAATTCACACTAAACAAGACGAATGTTGTATTGTGCTAGCGTAAACTATCGTTGTTGCCCTGACTTTGTTATGTTCTTGTCTAGTTATACTTTACCTTGATTCCTTTCCGAACGCACCCTTTTCTCCCTCATCTGTCTGCGCATCTGTTCGGCGCGACAGAGGATGTCTATCTATGGAGAAACCTACCTACATACAATCATCTTAGAGAGTTTGAAACCTACGTTTGGCGAGGGGTTCGGAGGTACGGATCCCTCGACCACCAGCTGAATCATCTTGATTTATGACGGCTGTGATGATGTACTTCATTTTTGAGTATGAATGTAGCTACGAGTCTGATGTGATATACTAGTGTTTATTATATGGTTTATATTTGTTACATATTTTGAGGAAGGCATATTAATAATGCTTGTTTTTTTGTAATTGTTATCTGTAACTTGGCTACAGCTATTGTTATCCTTATCTAATTTGATTATTCACGGCATTGTTATTTATATTTGAAATACATGCTTATGGTAGTAGCTTTGTTTGTGAACCATTTACACTAAGAGTTGCTTTTGAAACTGAGTTTTGTAAAAGTACATAATTTACTTCTCCAAAGCCATAGTCATGATTCGCATTAGAAAAGTTATTCGTCTATAGACCAGATTGTTGTTTATTTAATAAACTTGAATGTAAAAATAGCGGATGCTTGATAAGGGAATCAAACATGTCTATGTATCACGGGGCCCAGCGCATAGATTTTCTGCTTAAATATTATGTATGTTCTCTATATATTTTGGTTCTCCCTTTATTGTATTTCACTATATATATATTATAATTATGGAATTAAATATTCTATGAGAGCTATAATAATTATATTCGAAAGACACTGCATTTGCCACTGGAATATAAGCTTGGCAATAGAATTGTTAAATATCCACGTAGGGCAATACATGAGCTATAATAGCGTAAATTGCGATAGAGATCCCCCAAAGGGTTAGTGCAAAAATGACATCAGATAGTGTGCTTACGAATTGGTAGCACAGCGCGGTTACAATATGATAGGATGGTTATGATCACATAATTGACTATTTCATCATCATCATCATCAATGGCAGACATGGATTAGGTCATTGGCCTGTTCCGCTTCAGGAAAGAAATTGATCCCTCCATCTCTTCTTATGTCTTCATGGGTCTCTTCGCCCTGTGGGTCTATAGTTCAATAGCTGCAGAGGTAGTCCATTGTTATTGGAATTCTAAGAAGGTGTTCATGCCAATTATTGTGACATTTTTGAATGGTTTCAGTTATTGCTGGTGTGTTGAGAGCTTTGCGGATATATTCATTACACATGTGGTCATAAAGCGTATAACCCGCTAAAGGTCTTAATAACTTCATTTCTGCAGCTACTATCAATTGACTATTTGGAACTTAAAATTTTCTCAACATTGCAGCAGGCTTTAACAGGCACGATTGTCTCTGGAGGGCGTGTTTTAGATTAGGTTTATTTCTGGGTTCTGAAGGAAAAGGAATTCGATGATCTGTAACAATGAGTTGTGTAATTAATTTAAAAATAGGTTTATTTTGTTAACCTCTTATGAAAACACAATATTCACAACAAATTAATATTATCTGGTACACTACTTGAGGAAATCTAGACTTCCCTGGTATATTTACGTACGATAGATTGATTCACACTTTTATGTAATAATATGGGAGCAACAGGCTCCCCTGGATACTAGTAATATGATAAACTAGCCCACTCTGTTTTCGTAAGGGAGCTACTGGCTCCTCTCTGTGTTCGTATGGGAGCTACTGGCCACGATGTTTTAAGAATAAAATTTCTTGTCCTTTTATTTTCATTTCCCAAGGAAGTTTTAAAATTGGCTCAAGTATTCCTTTTAACAAAATGTATTGTTTTGCAAATCTGACCGTATTCAACACGTCTATCAAATTTACACTTTTATAATAAACATTAGTTTCGCTTCGCTAGGCACATGTACCTGCCAACCCTTGAGTTATCTTTAACCACTGTATAATACACGACAGATTATTGTGTGGTCCCAAATAATATCCAAATTAATTTTAATTCTAGGAATTACTAATGCTGCAACATTTGTCTTATAAGGAAGAAAAAACCCGAAAGGGTACAACAACGAAATCTGGAATCGAACTCGAGCCCAGTATGTACTAAGCGATTACGTTACTCAGAAACATAACGGCAGATATTGTGAACTGATGATACCTAAAATCATGTTTTCATACTGAATATTTCTTAGTCACTTTCTTCTAAACACGTTTCAGTATGTTGAACATATGTAAAATACATTCAAGAACATGGATTTATTGCAATTGAATAATTCATGTGAGCTTTATGTACAGCAGCCAGCACATTGACGTAATTTCATTCACACTTAACATATTTAGCTTATGGTTTGACATTTATTATAAATTCAGAATCTAGAAAGTGAAAAATGAAAAGTCTACAAGGTGTTTTTAGTATCAGTTATGCAGAAAGATAATTTTTACAGTAAAACAAAAATATTTATATTTCTCTAAGAGTAAAATGTAAATACACTTTGTTCCGCTTGTAAGTATTTTATTCTTTATCTACGCTAAAGCTTTCACGTTATAGCTACTTTCTACATATCACACGCCATGCGCACCATACAGTGAGACGACCTGTCGGGAGAAGGATCCCACACATACTTCTTTTACCACTCAAGGACATTGAGGGCTTCCCCGAATGGGTGATCAGCTCAATATCGGGGCCTCCTCCGATACACAATAATATGGCTAATACGACAATGAAGATTATGTTGACCAGATGGTGTTCGAAGAAATGTTTCTAACATTTGGCTTGTAGATGTTATAAAATAAATAGTGACAGTCAAATAGGGTATTGCATAAAAATAGCAAAGATATTTGAAGGAGGAGTTCGCAACTTTTTAATTTCATAGTATACTTCTATAAATAATTCGTGAGAAGAATAATAAATAGTCACAACTTTCCCATCGGGGGGTCGCAAATTCTACGAGTAATAACTGAACACCAACGTAATTCTCCTAAATTGAATTATATTTCATGTGGGATAGTTTGTGACGGAATCGTTGAACCACTTTATTATTTTTTTCATGGTCCCTGCAAATAAGTACCTGGATATGTTGGAGGTATATGCTGAGCTTTAACTCCTTTTTAAAATACATTATGAAACTCCGTTGAGGTTATTGTGTTAAAGTTTTAATAATTGTATAACAGTACCTGATATCTCAGTAGTCCTCAGTAATTTGCAGTGTTGTCTTATAGGAGGCCTTTCGATAACTTATGTATCATCATCTGCTTTCATTTTGGTACTGACTGTTGTCGTTGTAATTATTTTGTACGGAGGGTTTATATTGCTGGGTATGTTCTCGTTCAGCAGGTGTTTATTTGTGATTTCCTTGATGATTTCTAATTCTTCGAGAACGATGAGTTTCGATATATCGTTTTTTCTATGCAGGATCGATAATACGTTGTCTACTGTGTTGAACTGATGTCCTGTATTTCTACTATATGTTTTGAAAAACTGGATTAACTTCATTCTTTATGAAACCTCTGAAATGTTCATAAATTCTTGTCGTGAAGTTTCTAATAGTTCTTCCTATGTAAAATTTGTCACAGCTATTGCAATTCAATTTATAGACTCCTTTATTTTATATGTTTCGTTTCTTCTATTTTATTTGAAATTATATTATTTAGTTTGTATTTGTTCTGTAGGCAATTTTACTGTTTCGGTCAGGTTTCTTAGGATTTTTGCTAGCCTTTGTGTTTCTGTGCCTGTGTATGTTAAGGATACCCACTTCTTATTTCTTTTATCAATTTCCCTACTTAGTTGTGTGGCAATTGTTAGTTCTTCTTTTCTCTTTTGTTTCATAATTAAAATATTAATAATTTATTCATTATATCCATATTTTGTAAGCCAGGAATTTTATATAATTTAATTCCTTGTTATAATTTTCTTGTGTAAGCGAAAATTTCATAATTCTCCTTATTAATCTGATGAAAGTGTTAACTTTGTATTGTGGAGGATGTCTGGTTAGTTTATGGATGGATGGCGATTGCGTTGCTTCAATTCATCAAGGAAACTACAAACAAACTCATGCTGAACGAGAACATACCCAGCAATATAAATCCTCTATATAAAATAATTACCAACAACAGTGGGCACGCCGTAACGTAGTGGTTAAGGCACTGAGCTACAAGCCGGAGGCTCGAGGGTTCAAGTCCCGTTGGGTTCAGGATTTTTAAACTGACCCAAACCCTCTGGCGGCACTATGACCCTGGGGACGACTCAGCCTCTAATGTAAATGAGTACCAGACGCTTGTTCTGGGATAAAGGCGGCCATCACGCAGGGCTGACAACCCGGCTGACGTATAGTGCCAATTGTCTAGAAAAGTGGGAGCCTTAACCTTCTACTACCTCAAGGTCCTCCGGGTCTGTTGTGCGATCACTTTACTTTACTTTACCAACAACAGTCAGCACTAAAATGAAAGCAGTAGATGATACATAAGTTATCGAAAGGCCTCCTATAAAACAACACTGCAAACTATTGAGGAAGACTGAGATATCAGGTACTGTTTTACAATTATTGAAACTTAACACAGTAACCTCAACGGAGTTTCGTAATGCATTTTAAAAGCATTGATTCATTAGCCTGTCAGGCATTTATAAGTTCAAAATATTTAACCTAAAGTTAAAATTACACAAGATAGTTGCCAATATATTTTTAACAAAGAATGTCTCAATCATAAAGTAATACCAAAATACGGCAAAATAAATATCAAGAAGACAAACTACACAGCTATTAAAACTAAAACAACTGTTTAAATTAACTAGATAAAACACGAAATTAAATTTCTATATAAGAAAACGTACACCTGCGTAACCACGCTCAATGCTACCAGAAATTGCACCGGCGTAACCACTCTCAATTCTACCAGAAATTGCACCCTATAGGTGCTGGATCAAACCGTTATTGTTGATAACTATTTTGATTGGAAAGCATAGATTGTTCCAACTTGTGACATCTTTGTCCGGGCCCATAGAGGCAAAGAGGAATTCTACTCTCTTAGTAAATTATCCCAATATGCAATGTTTACTGACTTATGTAATACAATCGCGGAAGCTTTGGATAAAGGAACTTACACAAGCTTGAACAAGCTTTTGGAATTTGACTTAGATATCTGACTTATGCTAACTATTGAATGAATAGGCATGAGTAAAAAGCACAACTAAAGCTTTTAATGCGAGTCAAAATGTAGTCAGAAATAATATAAAGATAAATAAATAAATATGCGATTTACAAAGAAAATAAATCATAATAGATAATCTATACAAAAAGAAAATATAAATCAACATACATACATACATTATCACTCACTCTAGTCCTGTCTCGGGTTGGGGGAAATACTGTCCTAGCGTCCCCAACTGGACTTAAACAAACAAAACCAGCTCTCCTGAGCTGCTCTGACCAGACTCCAACAGTGACTAAGTTATGATGATTCGATGTTAAAAAGCACAGCTATTTATGAGAGTTCACCGGGAGAGGGGGAATGCGCGATAGCACAGGGTGCGCACTGAAGAAAGGAAGGGATATATAGGAAGCATTCATAAACATGACACTCGAGATGGAGACGCGATGACGTATAGTTTGCGCAGTAAGACGTAATTCCTGTATCGAAATGTCCATTTCGGTACTAAAGGACAACATAAGCAGTTAACTATGTTATTCTAACCAGAAGCCGTTTAAAGGTTCGGTAACTGCTGGCCTATAATAGAAAATCAAATACATAATAAAATTAAAACAATCATCCAAAATAAATATACTACCATACACAATAAACTAAACTCATAACCTCAACAAGACAGATTCTACCAAACACGACAATTATCGTGAACAAACGGTAAAAAATTCTTTCTAATACACATATAAACATCGATGAAAACAGAATACTGAAATTGGGATACAATTTCAACTCCCCCAAACATAACAAGAAAACCATCAAAGAAAATATGGTCGTCGAAACTGAAGTAGGGTTAACATAGTTAATATAGACGACGGAATACAGGTAAATACGAAACAACCCAAGTCAAAAATGACATGAATAATAGTAATTAATTTTCATTAAATACAAATGAAAAACAAAGTATACAAAGCTTGAAACGACTAAATACAAAACTCAAAATTAATAACATAATTCATATCTAAGCTGATAAAGGTAATGCAATAGTTTTATTGAACAAAGAAGAATACATAAAAAACTAAACAATTCACAGGAGAAAATAAAATTCAGAAAATAAACAAAAAACCTAACAAAAAGTACGACAGTGAAAGCATTGCCAAAGATCCTTAAACAATACTGAACTATTAGAACTGTTATCAATTGTATGAATGCTCCAAATTATAAGTATCCAAACTAATTGCTAAAAACTTAAAAACAAAATAAAACTAAAAAATAAATACACTATCAGAAATTCATATGAACTAGCATACTTAATTAAAAACGTAGAGATAAATGTCAATACAAAAATGACATCTTTCGATATCACAAATCTTTACACGAATATCCCAATTGAAGAAACTGTAAAAATAATAATACAACATTTAGAAGAAGATAATTTAGATAGGACCTATATTGTGCAAGTAAGTAATGTGAACATCACGTCTCTAAAATAAAATTACTTCAAATTCAATAATCAATATTTTACACAAAATGACGGAATACTTATGGTCAGTCCCACATGTGGAATTTTATCTGAAATTTTCTTACAATATTTAGAAGAAAAACATTTTGGAAAACTGAAGGAAAAATTCATAATAAAACTAATAACAAGATATGAAGATGATGTTCTCATAATTTACGAGAATGAAATTTCAATAGAGAAAGATATTTAATAGAACTGAACAGCATGCATGAAAAAATAAAATTAATATTTCAAACAGAAATAACAATTCTACAAATTACCTACATCTAACACTAAACAAAAAATTAAGTAACAATGGTTTGGACATTGGCATATACAGAAAACCAACAAGCGACACTATCGCTACCCATAAAATACCCAGACATCCTTCAAAAAAAGTTAGCACTTTCATCAGCTTAATCAACAGAATGATGAAAATACCACTTTACACAAGACAATTATAACTTAATTACTTAATTACTCACTGGCACTATGGAACCCATAGGTTCATGGCCGCGCGGATATATTCTCTCCATATATCCCTATCCTGAGCTAATACTTTCAAATTATTCCCTGTATAATCCACTTCCCTCAAATCATAGTTAATGCTATTTTCCCACCTCATTCTTGGTCTATAAACTGGGCATTTACCCTCTGCCTTTCCTACAAGAAGCTTCCAAACACCTGTTTCATTCCCTATACGTGCAACATGTCCTGCCCATCGCAGTCTATGAGACTTATTTATCTGGCTTCTTATAAAGACCATGTAGTTCATTGTTATATAGTTTTCTCCATTCACCTGTCTGTTCATCTCTCTTTGGTCCAAAAATTTTCCTAAGTACTTTATTCTCAAATACTTGTACTCTCTGTTCCTCCATTAAAGTAAGAGTCCATGTTTCGCACTCATATAATATAACAGGTAAGAAAATAGTCTTATATATTTTCAGTTTAACATTTTTTGAAAGGAGGTGGGACATCAAGAGTCTCTGCAATGCATAATAGCACGCATTTCCAGAATTGAGCCTATGTTTAATTTCTTAGTGCATCTCATTCCTATTTGTGATTATTGTTCCTGAGATTTGAATTCAGCCACTTCCTCAAAATTTCCCTCATTTGTAATTAACTGTCCATTTCTATTACATAATGTATTTCTATGTGTGGTCATATATTTAGTTTGTTTGATATTTACTTCAAGTCCTAATTTCTTACTGTTACTCAATAGTGAGTGCGTGTTGTCCTTTAGTATCGCCCCGCTAACGGCCAATAATACTACATAATCAGCATAAACTAACAGCTTATTGAGTTATAAGCCTTCCTCATTCTCTAAAGATTTCATGGCATGCTCTAATACAAAATTAAATAGTAGAGGAGATAGTGCATCTCCTAGCTTCAAACCATACTGGATTACAATCGTGTCCGAAAACTGTTTGCCTACACGCACCCTACTCTTTGTGCCATTTAGTTACATTCGTATTAGTGTAACTAACTTTTTAGGAATTACGAACTCCAGCAGGATACTATATAACTTAATTGAATCATATGCTTTTTTGAAGCCTACGTAGAGTTGATATAGATTACCATTATATTCCCATTTCTTTTCTAAAATCTGTCTTATACTAAAAATCTGATCTGTTGTAGACCAGTTTCTTCTGAATTCATATTGATAATCTCCTAGAATGTTATCAATATAGGGAGTAAGTCTGCTTACTATTATATTTGTTAGAATTTTGTAGGAAGTTGAAAGTAATCAGTTGTCCCTGTAGTTGTTGTAATCAGTTTTATCTCCTTCTTATAAATTGGTACGATAATTGATTCCTTCCATTCATCTGGAAGAGCTTCTTTTCCCAATTCATACTAAGCAACCAGCGTATCTTGCCCATCAATTTTACTCACCCTGATTTTATCAGTTCTGCTGGGATCTCATCTGAACCTGATGCTTTATACATCTTCAATTTTTCTATCACCATTTCAACCTCTAGTGCACTTGGTTCTGCGACTAGCATTTCTGCTGTCTGTAAATTAACCTCCTCAATGTCCTGTTCCGTATGTACATTTAATAGCTGATTATAGTAACTTTTCCATCTATTTAACATACTCCTGGAATCTGCAATTATACCCCCATTTTCATTCCGAATTATGTTTGTTCAAGCCTGAAACCCTTTAATCTCTATCATAATTCCCTGATATAATTCTCTAACGTTCCTATTTTTGCATTAACTTCAAGATCATTCATCTTCTCTTGCAGATATTCCCTCTTTTTACTCTTTAGTTACTTGGTGGTTTCTCTTCTAATACTACCCAATTGCTCTAAATTTATCTCATTTGGCTCGTGCAACCATTTCATTTTTTCCTAGCTTTCTTTTTTTACAATGTTGGTTCATTCCTCATCAAACCATTTCTTGTTTTGTCTCTTTTTTAAAAAACCAATGCTCTCTGATGCTGACAATTTAATAGTATCTCTTATAGCCTCCCATTCTTCTTTTATTTCAGTTTCTTCTTTGTTTGCCACATTGTCATCTGAATATTCCAGTACTTCAAATCTATTAACAATTTTGATTTGGTATTCTTGCCGCATTTCATCATTTTTCAAGTCTTTAATTCAAATTTTTCAGAATCATCTTTAGCGTTTGTCCTCTCATAAGCGATAGCCGTTGTCTGATTTTCACCCTTACCAGATAATGATCCGAATTGCAGTCTGTCCCTCTAACTGATCTAACATCGATGATGCTACTGTGCCAGCGGTTGGTTCCGATTTTCGCCATCTGGAGACGTCCAGGTGTATTTATGAATATCCTTATGTTGAAATGTTGTGTTCTTAACAATGGGATTCTTTGATGTGGCAAAGGTGACTAATGTAATCCCATTGTCGTTGCTATCTTCATTAAGACTGAATATACCTAATGTTGGTTTGAATATATCTACCCGCCCCACTTTTGCATTAACAACTCGTAAGACAATTTTATGATATCGTGAGAGGCTATGAAATAAGCATTCTAATTCTTCATAGAACTTATCCTTGATCTTGTCATCTTTTTTCTTATGTGGGGGGCATGTATTTTTACAATTATAAAATCAAGTCGTTTACCCTTTAGAATTATGTAAGATATCCTATCACTAACAAACTTAATATCTCCGATAGCGGATAGGACCCTTCTTCTGACTAAATAACACGTTCCAAATACAGGTCTTTCTGCACCTCCATAGTATAATGCAAAGCTTCGTGATTCTTGACTACCTTCTCCTGGCCACCTAACTTATATGGTTATTGTTTTCTTAGACATGAACATGTTTACAGCCACCAGGGCGGTATTGGAGCCTTCGTTAGTACGGACCTTGCTCTTAAACTTGTGTATGTATCTAATAAGAAACCATCTACTGAAATTATGATAATTGAAATATTTGTCTGTTTCAAAAAATGTCTTCTCTGTGTAGTATACTAACCTCCTGAAATAAATGCTATAGCTGAAACAGAATCCACTTTACAAAACGCGCGAATACAATATGAACGCGTTATCGTTATGGGCCACTTTAATATAAATGTACTAGACACTGATAAGACATACACAACAACTGATGGCTACGTTCCAGGCTTGTGATATGACTCTCCTACCCCTACAGCCTACACATCACACTCATCACTCTGAGACGTTACTTGACTTAATTGCAACTAATAATCCAGACCAGAGTACTTACTCAAAGGCAACTGCCAGCCCCGGGAATTATCAGCACATGATATTATATTCTTAGCATATTCGCTGCAGTGCCCTAAAACGACTCGAAAGACTATTACGTATAGAGACTTAAAACATATAGATAATGCAGCCCTAATTGAAGAAACTATGCAGATGACGTGGCATTCAAAATGGACGCTGCATTCTGTAGATGAAAAAGTTGAGTACTCAATGACTTTAAACTACAATTGTACAACAGACACGCCCCATTAAAAACTAAACTCGTGAAACGACGCCCTGCACCCTGGATGACTCTTTCAATTCGTAACTTGATGGCTGATAGAGATGCAGCACATAAGAAATATAGACTCGATAAACAGACACAAATCTCAATCAATATAAACAGTTACATAATAAGACAAATCAAGCTATAACAAACGCCAAACTTTGACATTTATACAGCCTAACGGATACCAATACTTCAGAAATCTGGAAAATTTAAATAGAATGGGAATTGATAGCAAAGACACACAGGTAGACAAATTACCTCTTTCCCTGGACACATTCAGTAATCACTTCACATGCATAATTACCACTCCGAAGGATAAAGAACAAACATTAAATGAAATATCACTGACAAATCAACCTGAGAGAGAACACTTTCACTTCTCATAGGGTATGTTACAGATTACGACGTAAAAGCCATCATGCGAATAAAAACCAAAGCAGAAGGAACTGACTGTGTAAATATTACTTTAATGAATAAAATAATCGACGCTATACTACCTACTATCCCTTTATGGTATCTTTACCTTGTCGTGGTGGAGTGGTTTGCGTGCTTAAATGATCCTGAGAGCTATGCCGGCGGTAGCAATGCTACCCATCATGCGAATACAAGGTGATAAGCCAGACGAAAAAAGTCCCTTGGTCGAAAGAGTGACTATCTTTCGCCGTAAAAATACAACGGTCAAGAAATGCGGACATGGGTTCAACTGGGGTAATATTTTCCAGAGGTCAAGTAGTACCCCATTCGGTTCTCCGGGCAGGGACTACGTTAGGGAACCCATGCCAAAGGCTCAAATACAGGGACATGTTCCTAGGAAAATGGAATGTTAGGACTTTATACAATAGCGGGGCACTAGAGATATTAACACGGGAATCAGATAAATCGCCCTTGGATATAATCGCTTTGCAGGAAGTTAGGTGGCCAGGAGAAGGTAGTCAGGAATCAGGAAGCTTTGCATTATACTACGGGCGTGCAGAAAGTCCTGCATTTGAAACAGGTTTTATAGTCAGAAGGAGGATCCTATCCGCTAGCCGAGATATTAAGTTTGTTAGTGATAGGATATCGTATATAATTCTAAAGGGTACACGACATGATTTTATAATTGTAAATGTACATGCCCCCACAGAAGATAATGATGACAAGATCAAGGATGAGTTCTATGAAGAATTAGAATGCTTATTTGATAGCCTTTCACGATATCATATGAAAATTATCTTAGGAGATTTTAATGCAAATGTGGGGCGGGAAGATATATTCAAACCAACAATAGGCAAATTCAGTTTCCATGAATGAAGTAACGACAATGAGGTTAGATTAGTCACATTTGCCACATCGAGGAATCTCATTGTTAAGAGAACAACATTTCAGCATAAGGATATTCATAAATACACACGTACGTCCCCAAATGGAGGAACTCGGAACCAAATAGATCATGTATTAGTGGACAAACGCTGGCACAGTAACATCATCGATGTTAGATCAGTTAGAGGGACAGAGTGCAATTCGGATCATGATCTGGTCAGAGTGAAAATCAGAAAAAGGCTAACGCTTATGAGAGGAACAAACGCAGAAGATGATTGTGTAAAATTTGAAATAAAAAACTTGAAAAACGATTAAATGCGGCAAAACTACCACATCAAAATTGCTAATAGATTTGAAGTACTAGAATCTTCAGATGACAATGTGGCAAACGAAGACGAAACTGACATAAATATAGAATGGGGGGCTATAAGAGATACTATTAAATTGTCAGCATCAGAAAGCATTGGTTTTTAAAAAAAGAGGCAAAACAAAAAATGGTTTTATGAGGAATGTGCCGACATTGTAAAGAAAAGAAGCTAGGAAAAATGAAATGGTTACACGAACCAAATGACGTAAATTTAGAGCAATTGGGTAGTATTAGACTGAAAACCACCAAGTTACTAAAGAAAAAAGAGGGAATATTTGAGAGAGAATATTAATGATCTTGAAATGAACGCAAAAAATAGGAACATTAGAGAATTATATCCGGGAATTAGTATAGATAAGAAAGGGTTACAGGCTAGAACAAACATAATTCGGAATGAAAATGGGGATATGATTCCAGATTCCAAGAGTGTATTAAATACATGGAAAAGTTACTTTAATCGGCTCTTAAATGTACACACAGAACAGGACATTGAACAGGATAATTTACAGACAGCAGAAATGCTAGTCGCAGAACCAAATGCATTAGCGGTTGAAATGGCAATAGAAAAATTGAAGATGTATAAAGCATCAGGTTCAGATGAGATCCCAGCTGAACTGATAAAATCAGGGTGAGAAAAATTGATGGGCAAGATACGCTGGTTGCTTACTAAGATTTGGGAAAAAGAAGCTCTCCCAGATGAATGGAAGGAATCAATTATCGTACCAATTTATAAGAAAGGAGATAAAACTGATTGAAACAACTACAGGGACAACTGATTACTTTCAACTTCCTACAAAATTCTAACAAATATAATAGTAAGCAGACTTACTCCCTATATTGATAACATTCTAGGAAATTATCAATATGAATTTAGAAGAAACTGGTCTACAACAGATCAGATTTTTAGTATAAGACAGATTTTAGGAAATAAATGGGAATATAGTGGTACTGTACATCTACTATATGTAGACTTAAAAAAAACATATGATTCAGTTAAGAGGGAGGAGTTATATAGTATTCAGCTGGAGTTCGGAATTCCTAAAATGTTAGTTAGACTTATACGAATGTGTCTAAATGGCACAAATGGTAGGGTGCGAGTAAGTAAACAGTTTTCGGACACTATTGAAGTCCAGAAAGGTTTGAAGCAAGGAGATGCACTATCTCCTCTACTATTTAATTTTGTACTAGAGCATGCAGTTAAATCATTAGAGAATGAGGAAGGCTTACAACTGAATGGTATTGTTAAGCTGTTAGTTTTTGCTGATGATGTAGTATTATTGGCCGTGAGTGAAGAGATACTAAAGGACAACTCGCACACACTATTGAGTAACACTAAGAAATTAGGACTGGAAGTAAATATCAGTAAAACTAAATATATGGTCACACGTAGAAATTCACTAAATAATGGAAATGGACAGCTAATAACAAATGAGGGAAATTTTGAGGAAGTGGCTGAATTCAAATATCTATGAACAATAATCACAAATAGGAATGAGATGCACAAATAAATTAAACATAGGCTTAATTCTGGAAATTCGTGCTATTATGCATTGCAGAGACTCTTGATGTCGCAACTCCTTTCATAACGTTAAACTGAAAATATATAAAGCTATTATTTTACCAGTTATATTATATGGGTGCTAAACATGGACTCTTACTTTAATGGAGGAAAGGAGATTACAAGTATTTGAGAAGAAAGTTCTCAGGAAAATGTTTGGACCAAAGAGAGATGAACAGACAGGTGAAATGAGAAGACTACATAACAGCGAACTACATGGTCTTTATAGGAAGCCAGATATAATAAGAACAGTCAAGTCTCGTAGACTGCGATGGGCAGGACTTGTATCACGTATGGGGAATGAAAGACTTGCATGGAAGCTCCTTGTAGGAAAGCCAGAGGGAAAACGCCCAGTTGGTAGACCAAGAATGAGGTGGGAGAATAACATTAACTATGATCTGATGGAAGTAGATTATACATTGAATGATTGGAAAGCATTAGCTCAGGATAGGGATATATGGAGTGATTATATCCGTGCGGGCATGAACCTACGGGTTCGATAGTGCCAGTGAGTAAGTAAGTTAGTATACTAACTATTATAACTCATATTTTTAACCCCTCACTACAAACCTCTAGATATCCGTCATTGTGGAAACTAGCCCTCGTACGCCCACTATCTAAAGTTAAAATGTCCTCAACTCCGAACGACGTTCGACCCATTAGCATTTTATCAAAAGCTCTGGAACGATTAGTCCATAAAGAACTGCCTGTCTGCCTACATGAAAACAACCTTATACATCAATTTCAGTCAAGCTTCAGAACAAGACACAATA
Organism: Diploptera punctata; assembly: GCA_030220185.1. Lineage (NCBI taxonomy): Eukaryota > Metazoa > Arthropoda > Insecta > Blattodea > Blaberidae > Diploptera > Diploptera punctata. The sequence continues at coordinate 2,360,590 of JASPKZ010007288.1, read as the reverse complement.
CAAATACTGTTCTACTAAATATTTGCGAAGACATACGCACAGCTGCTGATAATCGAAAACTTAGCACTCTTACATTACTGGACTTTAGTAAAGCATTCAACACGATAGACTTGGACTTATTGTTACATAAACTTAAAAACCTCTTGCTCTCTGATAGTGCCACGCAATGGTTCTATTCCTACCTTCATGAGCGCCAGCAATCTGTTGTAGGAAATAATGCATTATCTTCCTTTTGGTCTTTCTGTAAAGCTGGGGTTCCACAGGGTTCGGTGCTTGGACCTTTGCTCTTTTCAATCTACATAAATGACATATCTAACTTCCTAAAACATTGCAAACATAATTTATTTGTAGACGACATGCAAATCTACATCTACACAGAGAAATATTCTCTAAATGACGCTGTTGCCAAAATTAACGAGGTTCTCGACTCACTAATGACTTGGACAGTTAAATGTGGACTGCAATTAAATCCTAGAAAGTCACAACTAATCATTGTGGGTCACCAGAGATTATTATCGACAATTAACTTAAACACAGTCTCGCATGTGTCACTAAATGGAGTTCAAATCCCTTATAGTGAGACAGTAAAAATTCTAGGAGTATTTATTGACAAAAACTTAAATTTGAAAACACAAATAAACCATATATGCAAAACAGTCTTCTCAATATCACATTCATTAAATCACGTAAGAAATTGTCTGTCATTCGCTCTTAGGAAAATATTAGTAGAAACACTTGCAATGCCCCATTTTGATTATTGTGACAGTCTTTTTACAGACTTAAATATTATTTATACTCAAAGACTTCAACGTGTTCATAAATCGTGCGCACGTTTTATTTGTGGTATTCGCAAATTTGACCATGTTACACCGTCCCTGGAACAATTATCCTGGCTTCGTCTAAGAGATCGTAGAACTGTCCATTCCCTATCCCTTCTCTATAAATTCCTTCACATATCATTGCCTAATTATTTATCACGCCGCTTCATCAGACTATCCGACACACATAATCTTGACACTCGATCCCATCAGCACATTGTCCTTTATATTCCTCCTCATCACACTGTGTATTATTCATTATATTTGGAACAAAAGTGTTAAATTAGGGGTTTATACCTGAATTAATGTATTTGTGCCCCAATGTTGGGTGACATTTGATAAGGTATGAATTTGGGGTGTAGGTAAATGGTGACGGATTTATCTCAGGATATAGAATTTATTACAAGGAATTCCCCTAATGTTGGAATTTCAGCTCGCGGTCTAGTCAAGTTGTTGGTTCGTTGAGCGACGAGGATCACTTATCATAGGGAATAACGAAGGAAACTTTGTAAGGGCAGCGATAGTCTTTTCAATAATTGTAGTTTATATATCACTCGGTTATTTAATAGTATTCACTATACATATATTCGATATAATGCAAACACGTGATGATACGAAGTATATAGTGATCTGGATTTTCTACGGAATACCGAATTGTTATTATTACTATTATTATTAATATTATAATATAAACAATTTGAACATTATCCTCAATACAACATAATCAATGTTCTCCCTTCGGTATCTAGGAGGCTTCTCTTCTGTTCAGTACTCGTCTTAATTTGATATCTTGAAAACTTCAGGATTCTTCAATCATCCAGATTGCTACAGGAGAAGGGGTTACAATTTTATTCCTATTGATTTAAACATATGTGGAATATATATATATAAGGGGTGTGACATTCCTTTGTTTCTGTTAGTGATGTAACTAATAATAGGTGTGTCTATCTCGTGCTATTTATTGACAAAGTTGCCAAGTTGTTCATAGTTAGGCCTTTGGTTTTTTAATTAAGGACCTTACAACTTATTAAAAAAACTTTAGTTTCAATTAATGTTAATGTGTAGTTCGCAGTTATCTTTTAAATGATATATGTGTCCAAATTTAAATTTGAAACTTCATAGTAGCATTCCCATTGTAATCGTTTTGTCATACTAATAATAATAATAATAATAATAATAATAATAATAATAATAATAATAATAATAATAATAATAATACTTATTTATTCTGGCAGAGTTAAGGCCATAAGGCCCTCTCTTCCACTCAACCAGTACAAATACAAATAAATATTCGACAAATATAGATATACACTATACTAATTATAAACACTTAAAGATACAATAAATGTAACAATGTAAATGTCATGTACAAACAACATTTTATAGGGTAATAACAATAATGATACGATAATAATAATAATAATAATAATAATAATAATAATAATAATAATAATAATAACAATAATAATAATAATAATAATAATAATAATAATAATTTAAATATGATACATTATACGGGAAACACCAATTAATATATATATATCTTACACTGGATAATAATGAAGTCGAGTTTAGAGCTCGTCATTCAAAAATATTATTTTGACCTGATATTTTAATTTGTTTTCAAGTAGATGTTCTGATACATTCCTATTAACAAAGGGTTTGGTATCTATAGGTTCCTATTGTATTTAGGTACCTGGGTCTACCTTTGTTATACCATACGTATCCTAGCCTTTCTGGCGCCATCTCTATTGGAACAACCCAAATTTAGCAAAAGGAGTTGTCTTAGTCATTTATAAAAAAAGTAAATCAACTTTTATATAATTAATAAAATTGATTCATTAATATGATCATTTGATTAAAAATAATTTTCTGATTTATTAAAGTCTAAACTCGATATCTTTATATATATATATATATTATTTCTTTACCTAAAATTATAGATCTGTATTTAAATAATTTTTGATTTGAAGATATATTTACTTTATATTTGAAACTAAAAACAATATGGAGGAAAATTGGTATTACATCTTTTGCGGTCTCACTTACCAAGACATGGAATTCCCTTCCGTCCTATGTCAGAGACTGTCAAATTATAACATCCTTCAAAAACAAACCAAAGAATTATTTAACAACAAACTAACTTATACACTTCACTGATAGTATTCTTTTAACAATTAATAAATTTAATTATTTATGAAAATAATATTAAAATTAACAATTCTTTTCTTTTGTTTTATTTTAAATATTGTACAAACGTAAAAATTAGTTTTCTATATCTCATTACTTTTCATTGCATTTTATAAACATTAGACAGGAACAATTTAATATGTCTTGCTTGTATACACTTTATTATTAGTTTGAGTCTTAATTTTAACTAACATTAACTGGTTTCATTATAGATCGTAATATAATAGATATATTTTTGATCAAATTTTTATTTAGTATTTAATATTAGAGTTAATTGTGATTGAATGAGGGAAATTTTGAGGAATTGGCTGAATTAAAATACCTAGGAACAATAATCACAAGTAGGAATGAGATGCACAAAGAAATTAAACATAGGCTCAATTCTGGAAATGCATGCTATTATGCATTGCAGAGACTTTTGATGTCCCAACTCCTTTCAAAAAACGTTAAGCTGAAAATATATAAAACTATTATTCTACCAGTTATATTATATGGGTGCGCGAAACATGGACTCTTACTTTAAGGGAGGAAAGGAGATTACGAGTATTTGAGAATAAAGTTCTTAGGAAAATTTTTGGACCAAAGAGAGATGAACAGACAGGTGAATGGAGAAGACTACATAACAATGAACTACATGGTCTTTATAGGAGGCCAGATATAATAAGAACAGTTAAGTCCCGTAGACTGCGATGGGCAGGACATGTTGCGCATATGGGGAATGAAAGACGTGCATGGAAACTTCTTGTAGGAAAGCCAGAAGGAAAACGCCCAGTTGGTAGACCAAGAATGAGGTGGGAGAACAACATTAGCTATGATTTGAGGGAAGTACATTATACAGGGAATGATTGGAAAACATTAGCACAGGATAGGGATGTATGGAGGGCTTATGTCCGTGCGGCCATGAACCCACGGGTTCGATAGTGCCAGTGAGTGAGTAAGTAAGTAAGTTAATTGTGATTGTTATATTCTGATGTAATATATGTTTGTCCTGGTGATTGGAAGAGAAGGCCACATGACCTTAACTCCATCAGGCTAAATAAATATGTTCTAATCTAACTTCCTGTAAAGCGACTATATTCAATGGCGATTTATCTAATTCCCACGTTAATATCTCTAGTGCCCCGCTATTGTATAAAGTCCTAATTTTCCAAGTTCGTAGGAATATGTCCCTGAGTTTGAGCCTTTGGCATGGGTTCCCTGAAGTAGTCTCCGCCTGGACATCCGAATGGTGTCTATTTGACCTCCGGAAAATTTTACCCCAGTTGATCCCTTGTCCGCATTTCCTGAAGGTTGTATTTTACGGATAAATGTCGTCACTTTTTCGACCAACTTATTTTTTCGTCTGGCTTATCACCTTCGACCAGTCCGGTAAGGGTAACCCTATCGGCAGCAATGCTACCGCCGGCATAGCTAGCCGGCATGAGTATAACAAGGAATTAAATTATAAAAAACTCCTGGCCTACAAAATGGATATAATGAGGAAAATGTTCTTGTTCAGCAGTCGTGGTTATCTTGATGATTTCTAATTCTTGGAGAACGTTGATTTTCGATATATTGTGTTATCTATGCAGGATCGATAATACGCTGTATATTGTGTTGAATTGATGACCTGTTTCAACTATATGATCGAATACCTCATGATACTTTAATATGGGTATTGATTAAGGACTAGGTCTACAAGACACGAGTATGTAATTTTGGCAAACTTAAAAGAAAGAATTTAAGTTGCTGCCAACAATGTAACGCCACGGATACGTCACAAAACATAGGTAGAGTTTGGATACATGTTCGATACTTAACCATGCATCTAATGGAAGCTATAATGAGGTTTATGTAATAAAGTAAAACCTAACCCAGTATACGCTCTTTGTGACAATTGGATTGTTATATATTCCTGTTAGTTCAGAAGTTATAGCTATTTACTTTATTATTTTTATAAGCGGAACACCCGGTATTAAGAATGTGAAAGGTAAAGTGATCCCAATACAGCCCTTTAGGAAGCTCTTGGAACAGTAGGAGATTAAGGCTCTTTACTTTCTACGTAATTGGCAAGATATGTCAGCCAGGTTGTCAGCCATAATAAGCATCTGATATTATTTCCGTGAGATGCTGAATCACACAAGGTTCACACAGCCGTCAGAAGGTTTTGGGTTGTTTAAAAATCCTCAACCCACCGGGAGTCGATCTTCCGACCTTCTGCAAAAGAAGTATTTTTTAACCAACTACATTGTAGCACTTCCCCTTATATTACTGAGCACAGGTTAAAATGAATTAAAGAAACATGCATTAGAATTATTGGAATAAATAACACAACATCGCATTTTAACTAAAACAATCTATTAGAACAATGTAAAAGTTCTCAGGTTTGTGAATGAATGAAGTTTACTATTTTAAAACATTCAGGTAATTCTATGTATTACATTACTTACTTACTTACACACTGGCACTATCCAACCCGTAGGTTCATGGCCGCTCGGGCATAAGCTCTCCATACATCCCTATCCTGAGCTAATGCTATCCAATCATTCCCTGTATAATCTACTTCCCTTAAATCATAGTTAATGTTTTTCTCCCACCTCATTCTTGGTCTACCCACTGGGCGTTTTCCCTCTGGCTTTCCTACAAGAAGCTTCCATGCAAATCTTTCATTCCCCATATGTGCAACATGTCCTGCCCATTGCAGTCCATCTCCATGTCTAGATAAGAGAGATACAAGTTAAAAAACGTAACATACTTGGTTAAATAAATATGCTAAATGAGTGAGTTAACATGATAGCAGATGTGTTAAGAATTGCCCATTGCACTATTACCAGACCTCCCGCTAGCTAACTACTTCTTCTTTTTTGTTTGCATGTACTCACACACACTTGAGATTCCATCATCCTGACAGTGAACATTTACGTTCATGGCCTCGCGTACTTAAGCTCTCCATACATCTCTAATGTGAGCTAATTTTTGCAAATATATCCTGTATAATCTACTTTTCTTAAACCATGATTAATATTATTCCCTACCTCATTCTTGGCTTCCCTCTGCATTTTCTATAACAAGTTTCCAAGCCTGTTCCATTCCCCATTCGTGCAATATTTTCTTCTCATTGCAGTCTACGTGGCCCAATTTTTCTTATTACGTCTAATTTCCTATAACGATCATATATATTACTGTTATGTAGTCTTCTGCATTCGCCTGTCTGTTCATCCCTCTTCGGTCAATTTTTTCCTCTAAAATTTTTTTCGCATGTACTCGTTATTTTCTCTCCTCCCTTAAAGCAAGAGTACATGTTTCACATCCATATAATACAACTGGGTTGATAACAGTTTTATATATTTCAATTTAATGTATTTTTGACAGAAGGTGGAACGACAATAGTCTCTATAATGCATAACACCATTCATTCCAGAGTTGAGCCTAACTTTAATTTCATTGTGCATCTCATTCTTGTTGTATTTATCGATCTTATGTGTTTTAATTCAGAACTTCTTTCAAAAAGTTCGCCTTATTTGTCATTAATTGTCCATTTTCATTATATTTTTTAAAGCCCCAGGTTATCATTTTGGACATTTCTGCTATTCTCTCCTGGCATTGGCATAATTGTAACCCACTTCTGATATTGGGGCGCCTGGAAGGCGGGGTTACGTTGCCCCGATGATATGATGGGTGATGATGATGATAGTGGGGCGCCAGGGGAAATCTTAATCCTAAGCTTAATCTAAGATGAGTATGAATAATGATGATTGCGATGGCCAAATTATGTTCGGGGACCGTTTGGGCCTAAACGTTTCCTTATATTAGTTTTACAGATGAAAAAAAAAACAATAAAAACTTCACTCAGGAAACTGTCCGGACCGGGGATCGAAACCGGGCCCACTGAGTGACAAGCCAGCACGCTACCTGGAGACCACAGGGATGGACCATTTTCGTTATATATGTTAATTTATTTCAATGTACGGCCTTGTATTGTGTTTTATTGAATTTTGTTTCACTCTCAACTTCTTCTTGGTGTTACTCAAGAGGGTTCGTGTTGGTCCTTAGGGCCTCCTCGCTATCGCCTCTTTATACTACATCATCAGCACAAACTAATAGCTTATTAACCCCTGAGCGCGGTTTGACGTACATATACGAGACCGGCTTCCTCTCTTCTGTGCGGTCATTTAAAAGTCCATGCAGTCCATCTGCGCGGTAGTATTTTTAAACTATTCACCCAGTAACTTATTTTAGATAACTAACTAACTAACTCACTGGCACTCTCGAACCTGTAGTTCATGGCCGTGCTGACATAAGCTCTCCATACATCCCTATCCTGAGCTAATGTGTTGTAATCATCCCCTGTATGATCTACTTCCCTCAATTCATATTTAATGTTATTCTCCCATTCATTCTTGGTCTGGAAACTGGCCGTTTTCCCTCTGGTTTTCCCACAAGAAGCTTCCATACACGTCTTTCATTGCCCATTCGTGACAGATGTCCTGCCCATCGCAATCTACGAGACCTAATTTATGTCATTATATCAGGCTTCCTATAAAGACCATGTAGTTATCTGTTATGTGGAGCTTATTTTAGATGTATACCAAATTATTAATAAATTATATTTAGTTGCATTATATTTCTAATCTTACCTTGGTTATACATTTCCTTTGCTCACGGAAAGTCGATTTTGATATTGATTGTAGAGCGTATTTATTTGTTTCTTCAACAATAATATTCAACAACGTATGGTCGAATATTTCCTCGAATATAGCAACAATGTCCCCAGAAACATCGAACTGTGGACCACTGATGTCACAGAATGTCTCTCGTATTGAATTAAACGTGTCCATATTTTGCCATACAAAATCTGTGGACACTCCCCTAGCCTTTAGCAATCAAAACACGTGTAAGTGTCTGAATATGTCCCTCGTCAACACAGCAGATGTCACTATCACTTATATCGTGAGGAGGGTGTATATAGTCAGGTGCAAAGAAACTATCCTCACTATCTGATGTAGACGCTAAATCACTATGTTTATCAATCTCATCTAAAATTTTGTTGACAAACTTAAAATGTTTCTCTTCTTACAACACTTGGTTTTCTGCACAGGCACGAGCCACGGTTTCACGAAGACTGCGATAATTGTTTCAAAAGAAAAGTTTGAGACCACACAATGAGACACTTTACAGATATTTATTCTTTTTCGGCAAAAATAAGGCACACGATATGTTCAGAAGAGGGTCTGGCTGAAAAAAAAAAGTATTTTCTTTCACTAACAAGTAGCCACCTCACTCCACTTGCCCTGTCATAAATTATGTCGTAACATGAAGGGGAATCTTTCCTTAACAGGGTGACAAAAAATAGTTCTCCAACATGTAAAACAACCTAGTTATAGGCTTTGGAAATCATAGATGTACCACGCATGTTGACATGGCAATCTGCATGTGGGTATTAAAAGTCCTGACGTTTTAACACGTCCTTCTGCATCTGGGAAGGGAACGCAATGTTTAAATGTCCACGTTGATGGGTTAATACAATTGAGTTGTAGTCTTCTATCCGTTATATATTTTATGACATGCTCTTGGACAAAATTGAACGAAATTGAAACAAATTCTTATACAGCCTCTTATAATGCCACACTTCGATTACTGCGACGTATTACTGTCTAATCTGAAAATTGATCAGACAAACTACAGAGTCCTCATAATGCGTGCATTCGATTTGTATTCTATCACCGTCGTTATGACCACATGTCTCCTTAATTTCAGGCCTTACCATTACGTCTAAATGACTGAAGAACTTTTCATTCATAAACTTTACTATTCCACATCCTGCGCACAAATTCACCAAGTAATTTATCAACACGTTTTCAAAATTTATCGGCTCATCACAGTTTAAGAACAAGATCACAAGACTCTTCTTTACTTTTGATACCACAGCACAGAACATGTCTATACTCTGAATCTTACACATAATCTTCCCAGTCATGTCAGGGACTGTCAATCGCTATCATTACTTAAATACAAATTAACTGATATCTTAAGTTGGATACAATGAAAACATTAAGTGCATAACAACAATATTCAGCATTTTGTAAATAATCATCTAGGAAGATTTACTTACTTAATTTCATTTAATTTTATTTTAATTGTACTATATTCCATGTTTTTGTTAATATTAGATAGTATTAGATTACATCAACATTGTATTTTGTTTAGTCTATATTTTACAAATATCCTACAATTGTAATAAGTATGCAAATTTTGTATAGTTCTACTATTCGGTGGTTGACTGGAAGACAAGGCCTTATGGCCTTAACTCAACCAGCTAAAATAAATCATTCTTTACCCATTGTGAATTTCAAAAGTATCCTTAAATTGTTCCCCTACATCCACCCAACTCTGTGTGCCATTCAGACACATTTGAATAAGTCTAACTAACATTTTATGAATTCCGAATTAGACCAGGATTCTTATAATTCTCCCTCTTAATTGCGTCATATGCCTTTTCGAAGTCTACCTACAGTTTATGCCATTAAATTTCCCACTTCTTACTATGATGTATTATACTGAAAATCTGATCAATTCTTGATCTGTTTCTTCTAGATTCATGTTAATGATAACCGAATAATACATTAATATATGTGGTATATATGAATATTAATATACTTGTTATAATTCTGTGCGAGGCAGTGAGTAACGATATGCCCATGTAGATGTTGCAATCAGTTTTATATAATTTCTTATAGATTGGTGCCATAATCGATTATTTTAATTTATTTGGAAGAGTCTCTTTTCCCAAATCATAATAAAAACCGACGTAATTTGTTCATTAATTGTCTCTCTATAATTTTTATTAGTTCTGCTGATACTCCATCTGAACCTGATGTGTGTGTGTGTATATATATATATAATGGCTATTTCAACCTCAAATGCACCAGGTTCTGCGACTAATATGTCTGATATCTGCAAGAAATCCTCTTCAATATCCTGTTCTGCACTATATTTAATAGCTTACTGAGCAATCTTTCCATTATTCACTATGCTTCTGAAATATGCAAAAGTATCCCCCATTTGAATTCCTAGTTATATTTTGTCTTGCCTGAAACCTCTCCTCTCGATCCTAACTCCCTGATATAATTCTCTGATGTACCTTTTTTTCATTTTTTCGTGATATTTAATCTTCCCTCTCAAATATTGTCCATTCTCTTTAACACCATAGTCGTTTACCGTCTGATGTTACCCATTTTTCTGAATTTAGCTAATTTGGCTAGTGTAACCAATTTAATTTTAGCGAGCTTTCTTTTTCTTTACAATGTATCACATTCCTCATCAAACCTTTTCTTCGTTTACCTCTTTTATAAATAATCCACGCTTTCTGATGCTGACAATTTAACAGTACCGGTACCTCTAATACAGTATATTGGAATGTTTTGCTCGTAACAATAGTATTCTTTGATGTGGTAAAGGTGGCTAATCTAACTCCATTATCGTTACTATATACATGAAGACTGGATTTTTGTATTGTTGACCTGAATTTTCATTCCCGTCCCAAATTTTACATTAAACTATCTTAAGAAAAGTTTCATATGATACTGTGAAAGACTGTCAAATACACATTCCAATTCTCCGTAGAACTCATCCTTGAACTTGTTATCCTTATTTTTTCAGAGATATGTACAGTTACGATTACAAAATCATATATTTTTCCATTGCAATTATGTATGATATCATATAGCTGATGAAACTAACATCTCTGATAGCGGCGAGAATACTCTTTCGGATTAAAAAATCCGTTTTCGAATTCAAGTCTATCTACAACCCCTAGTATATTGAAAAAATTCTTATCCATGACTATCCTTCTTTTGGCCATGTAATGGTCTGTAAAGCGACTATATAATACTCGAATAATACTGAATTTAAAAAATAAATAATGATAATGTATTAACACTCGCATTATGATAATCTTAATACAAGCAGTAATACGCTTGAAATATATTTCAGTACTAAATATATAACACAAATACTAGTTTCATTTTTTTTATTTTCGTTATGATTATAATCTGCCCGTAATTCGTTTATTTCGTCTCAATAACGATGTTAATTTAAAAGCTCGTTTAGAAATATCATACAAATCTATTGTATCGCCCAATAAAAATTGAATCGCACAACGAAGCATAGGGAGAATGCCTTAGCGTAATTGGTTAATGCTATTACAAGCCAGAATATCGGGGATTCAAGTCCCGATTAGGATCAGGAATATTAAATAGTTCTAAACTTTTTGCGACACCATGACCCTCTAATCGACTCAGCCTCTAACGGATATGAGTACTAGGCGATTGTACAGGAGATAAAGGCTTTCGTCCAGCATGGCTGACAATGAGGCTGATATCTGGTAGCGATTAACTAGACCAAATACATGTTTAGAAAATGTGACCTCCCGGTAGTTAGACAGCCCTCGATGTTACTAATTAGGATCGCAATTTAGATATACTCCAATTCAAATTACACCACCTTAAAAATAAAACTTTATAAATACAATTAAAATCTACTGATCCAGAGTATATTTTATAAACTTACTCACTATGCCAGATGAATATTTGTAAATTGTCTATAAGGCATGTAGAGGAATCCGATTTCTCTCTTAATGTAGTAAACTATAAAAACTCATACATTATTTTATGCTTTTATATTCACGAAATTGGCTCCTGAGTTACGTCAAGTAGATAAACAGGGGAAATATTACTTATGAGGAATATCGGGAATTCTCCACTTTAATTTACCCCATATATTTTTTAAGTCCTATAGAACAACAGTGTGCATGCGCCAGAGTTTATAGAGCCAGCGATGACTCACCATCGAAGCACATATCGATATTTATCGTTGTTTTGCTTATTATCTTTTTTTTTGTTTTATGTATTTACACATCTAAAATGTATCGAACCTAAAAGCTAACTAACTCTTAACTTAATTCAATTACTCTAACTAGGGTGGATCGCATGAAACGCCCTCTTTTCACTCCTTAATAATCACAACCATCGATAACCACTGGTTCCAACTATATAATATACTCTCTGGAGAAAATTGCAAGTCACCATCACAATATGTGTATTTGAATAAATACTTAAAAATTCTAAAATAAAGTTATAAACATTGTTTTAAATATTTTAAAATGTTTTAAAATGTTACTAAATACAGAAGAATAAACTGAAAAATCAAGGGTAAATTACTCTAAAGTAGAACCAGAATATCTAATGTAATATGAGAATATTAATCTAACACCTAAACTGTAATATTAAAAATGTTATACACTGAAAACATTTACATTTCAGAGTTTATGAAAATAAAACGCATAAATACAATAAGATATACACATTTTTAATATTGGACATTTCAACGTTTAAACAATCATGTTCATATATTTACATATTTTGAAACACTTTTTTTTACTGTGCAACGCATTAAGGAGGAGAAACCAAGCGGTTGGCAAGTTCTTTCACTACATTCCATATATTGGACATCATATAATCCACTCACTTTACAATCTGAATGGACGTGGTTTTGAGCCCCGACGGGGTCAGAATTTTCGAACTGGCGTACATGTCCTGGCGTTATCACAAAATATAGATTATATCCTGCAAGATAATCAGTTAGAATCAATTATCCAATTTATAAATCTTTACCAGTACAATGGGAAAAATGTGGTACGACTTATATCAATGAACAAAATCCCGAAAATATATTTTGTCCTTCCGAAGATGTGATTCATAAGTTTCCAGATCGCATCAGGCCAATAGACCTTGAAAAATATTATATAATGGTATCGATGTAGCGTGCTGCCCTGCCACGCAGCGTACCCGGGTGCGATTCCCGATCGAGACTGGTTCTTGGGTGAGGCTTGTTTCGTGGATTTTCCTCATCTGTAAGACAAATTTCTGGTAGCTTAGGGCCCAACGGACCCTGAAAATCATCCAGCCATCATCATCCTTATCTTCATCATCATCATACTTCACCGGTGTGGAAAGCTACGGGAAGCTATCACACCTATAATTCCCTAGAAAAACCTGCAAAGCATGAAAATGCTATGATTGAAGTGAAAGAACTGCCCTCGAGAAGAATTCCTGTGGATGGATATATGATATGAATAGGACAAAAATATTAAATGCTTATTTTTTGTAATCTATTGAATTGGCGTTTACTTTATCAACATTAGGGCTCGGACATGAAGTTAGATTATGTGCACTCTTACTATACACATTATTGCTTGATGAGAGAGAGGTAGGGGTGTAGTAGCACCAGTCTGAATGGTATTGCATTTGTGCTGTACTGTTTACAGGAGGTATAGGTGGGCAAAGAAATAAGTAGCTAATTGTGGATTACAAGTTCATTTTGTTGCCCAAACTATTTTTCAACTTTTTAATTAAACACTACAGTACAAAAAAAAAGTTAAACAAATTTATAATTTTCGTACATTAATTCTCTTTGTGTATCTATAAATACAATGCTGCTTACAGTATTACAAAAAAATAACTAGTTAATTATTTCTGCGCAATTATTTTCTTCTTACAGTTTTAAATAAAGTGGTAACACAAAAAGGAGTATGTGCACTGTACATAATATTTTTAAAACTCTGTTAGTTAAACTCGTTTCGCTTCTGTAGAGCTGTTACAATGAATAACAATATAATTCCGTAAAGTTTTAAAAGAAAAAATCTTCGATGACTGTTCAAGCAAAGTTTATATTTAGAAATACTAATTTCTATTTCACATGAGGTAACTGGTGCAAAACGAAAGTAGGGTATATCACGCGTATCTAGCATGGAGACAGTACATGCGTTCTTGTTGTCCATTAGAAAATCCTTTATATTGCAAATAGCTGAGTATCCAGGGTTTTTCAGCAATACACTTTTCAATTCCTGTTTTGCAATTTCAGATGCCAAAACTACCTCCTGTTTCATTAAAATGTCTCGATAAACTTTCTACCAGTTTTATGGAATCAATCAATGCTATATGTGAATATTCCAGTTTTTATTATTATTAAAGAAATATCTTTGTAGACGTTCTTGATTGCCTGCAAATTTGATACAGTTTCCCTAATATCAGAGATTTCACAATTTTTATCGCCGAACTTTCTTCAGCTTCAAATATATTAACTACTTTAACAATCACTTCATTATGCTGTAAGTGGTATGCAGTGGTCTGCAACCAAGTCCCCGATCGAGTTAAAACAGGTTGAGGTGGTAAAGGGATTTGTGATGCAATTTCCTTAATTTTCTCTTTCCTGGAAGGAACCTTTAAAACATTTTCTCATGTTTGATACAAAATGTCCACATCAGAGAAATGCAACCTAATTCTTTCGGCTACTCGATGAAGTCCATGGGCCAAGCAAACTAGATGTATCATTTTCGGATATCGTTCTTTAATTCTGGAAGATACTTTCAGCATATAAGGGACTGCGTCTGTCACAAATAGAAAACATTATCTCTTTTTATTTCATTGGGCCATAGAAGATACATAGCATTTTCAAAAAGTTGTCAGTTGATTTCAGAATGGTTGACTTTATTTAAGACCTCGGTAGTTAACACAAAATTGTTCACGGGTTCTTCAGGTGATAATATCCCCACTATCACATTTCCTACAGACATTCCCGATGCATCCTGGGTTTCATTGCTTGATTAATATCTGCGTAAAGTTGTTTCACAAGGAATTTTTCTTCCCGTATATTCCTGAAGAAACTTTATAAGCTGGATATTACACTTTATTGAAAGAAATATTCGCGGAAACCATCGTTTCGCATAAATCCTTGTAAAATTCACGATGATTACAATTATCTGAAACTTCTTGTGTAGATGGCTGTATTTAATCGTCAAGCTTATGTTTTACATTCCCAATGTGTGTTTTAGATTTGCAATGGCTCTTGATAAAAAGTCTTCTCTCCCCCTTCAACTATACATTACACAATTTACAAAATATTTTTTCTTCTGTTAGGCAAAATACTCACGGCCGTACTCACGTACAAGTGAATTCATGTTCTGCGTATTTGTTGTAATCATTCATCAGATCGTGATGATCGGTATTTTGACTTGACTCCGAACTATACTTGTAGCAGTACAGAAAAGACGCCACTGACTGTGGCACTGCGCGCGAGACAGGACTAACTACCTTAGTAGTCAACTGTTTCAAAGCGACACGGCAATGAAGTCCGAGCTCCAATCATTATATTACATTAATACCTTAGGAAAGAAGACATCGGGGAACACAAAGAAAACGATGTTCAGATGAATTTTGAAGCTGGAACAGGCAGTATTGACCAAATCCTGGAGAGTGGAAGAAGACTAAGAATATCCATAAGTGAATGTTCCTTAATTGATTTTATAATACAGGGCTGAAATTAACTGTAAGTCGTATCCCTTAACCTAAAATTTATAGAGATGCTTGCTTTTGGCGAGGATCCGTTTACAGTAGTCTACGCACGGTTCCAACCAAGATGAGTATTAAAATAAATATTTTCAATAATAATGAATGTTAGGAAGTAAGAATATTGATACAGAATTGAAGTGACAGCGTGAATAAAATTAACGTCAATATTTGATCGTGTAAGTGCCTATATGAAACCTAAACAGCCTCGAACAGCTAACGATCGTAATAAACTCGTTTATAGATTTCAAATTATAAGGAGGAAAGCATTTTCATATTTCATTGATTTGAGTCTCGAAAGATAATCAGAGAAAATGAAATCCAATATCAAACATTTCTTCTCTTATTCATATCACTCCTTTCACAAAAATATCCGATTTCTTCCACGAATTGTGACTTTTAAGCTACAGAATGAGAAAAGTTTGTGGAGAACTTTCTCAGCACTTTTAAGACTTATGCAATTCATATTATTTTATCTCGAGCAGACATTCTCATAAATCTGACAAAGATAAATATTCCGAGTTTCAACTGTCACATTATTCAGTGGGATAAATGCTTTATTGCTTTCCTCGTGTAGTCAATAATAAAACTTATTTCATAATAGTTGTTACTAAATATTTTTGCATTTTCTTTCTTCCTCAAAAAAACTTACATAACGTGACATATTACTCTCACAACAAAAATGAAAAGTTCCGCCCTCACAATAGCCTATCAGAAAGTGTTAGAATGACAACACCCTTGATGTTAGTTTATGAACCAATATTTCATATGCCATAGATTTTTTTGTACTATTTGGAATGGTATTGATTAAGCGCCGTATGGACAAAATTATTGATATGTGATATGGTATGTAATTAAATTCGGAAGTTAAAAATAAAACAACTATTGAAGGCATTACGCTAATAAAATGACTATGTGTGAAGTAGTCATCTATTAACCAGATGCAATTACCATTTCAGCCAGCCTTAGCTATTCGGAATTGACGATGGACAGGCGTATTACTTCAATAATAATAATAATAATAATAATAATAATAATAATAATAATAATAATAATAATAATAATAATAATAATAATAATAATAATAATAATAATATTAATAAAAATAATAATAATAATCATAATAATAATAATAATAATAATAATGATAATGATAATGATAATGATGATAATGATGACGATGATGATGATAATGATGATGATAATGATGATGATAATGATAATAATAATAATTATAATGATAATTATAATAATAATAATAATAGTAATAATAATAATGATAATGATAGTAATAATAATAATAATAATAATAAAAATGATAATAATAGTAATAGTAAATGAATGTGTGTATATATATGTTATATTGCAGATTTTCGCGGATATAAGTATGAATAAGAAAGTTTTCTTGGGTTTTCCGCGTCTTGGATTCAAGTTTGGCCCCTGGCCACTGACTCGGACGTTTCGGCATGATCCCACATGCCATTATCAAGGGGCCGAACTTGAATCCAAGACGCGGAAAACCCAAGAAAACTTTCTTATTCATATATGTATATATATATATATATATATATATATACTTATGTATGCACCATGTGGTCTCGAGGTAGCGTGCTGCCTTGTCACGCAGCAGGCCCGGGTTCGTTCCCCGGTCGGGGCAGTTTTTCTGGGTCAGGTTTTTATCGGGGTTTTTCCTCACCTGTAAGACAAATGTCAGGAAAACTTCAAGGCCCAAACGGTCCCCGAAATCATATGGTCATCATCATCATCATCATCATCATCCTTATCATTATCATCATCATCATCCTTCTCCGGTGTGGAAATCAACGGGAAGCTACCACACCTATAATTCCCTAGTAAAGCTGCAAGCATAGCATGAAAATGTTATAATTGCAGTGAAAGACCTGCCCTTGGGCAGAATTACTATGGATGAATGTAGGCACCAGTATAACTCTGATATGCTTACATCATTTCAACTCAATATGATAGTGTAAATTGTTGGATTGACCTTGTACCAGTTAGAGCCTCTTTAAATAGCTAGTAGTTTCAATGAAAATTTAGAACCTGTTAGAACCACATTCAATAACGACTAGCAGTTTCAGTGAAAATTCAGAACCTGTTAGAACCACATTCGATAACAACTAGGAGTTTCAGTGAAAACTTAGATTCCGTTAGAACCATTTTAAATAACGACTAGCAGTTTTAGTGAAAGAAATTAATTTTCCAATAAAGTATTTTTCTCTTTAAAATTCTTCCATAAGTTCTCGGTAGAAATCCTGAATGGCGACAGCCTCGATATCATTTAGGCCACGTTTCACCACTAACATATTTAATGGGTAGAAACGATTAGAAAGGTGAAAAAGTCAATAATCGTAAGATTTCGGCAGATAATACATGCCAAGAGATGTAATTTCAAGAAATACATAGGACAGTAGGCTTATATTAAAAATATATATGCATATATGTGGCCGCATATCTGATGCCATCCAGTACGTTACATTATGGGTTTCTGATATCTGCCAAGTCACGTCTACAACCCCTAGAATAGTGTAAAAGTCCGTCACGCAGGAAATGCGTAAACAAAGCGAGTTACTCAGCAAATCCAAATTATGGACAGATTTTACTGGAATGTGCCTTTCTTCAATTAATTGTATCGTATATACTGCGAGTAAATACACATGACTGCCGTTAGAGCCATTTTTAATTTTCGGGTTCCAGGTAAACATTCATTCTAAAAGTAGGCTTTCGCTGATTGTTTTCAGTAGCTCACACTTTAAGTTGCGAAAATCGGAAAGCGTCCGATGAGTGTATTTTTTGTTTTAATTTTCACTTCAGGTTATCTCCTACTCATATTGGTCCAATTTTGTTGGTTAAGGATTTTGAACTTTAATTTCTGTAATTTAATCATATATACCAAGCTTGCTTTCGAATAAACAAGTGATACGGTAGCTAGAGTGTTAAATGTATCAAGGTCATGTTTCGGTGGCCAAAATGTGTAAAGTAATTAAAAAAATATTTTCATGAGAACAAGCTCTATAGCTCTAATTCATCCGAATTCGCTAAAATGAACTATATACCACAGTTCATAAGTTACAAATATATAAGTATGTGAAAAATAAGAATAAGAATACATTTACTCAAAAATAAATGTTGTAGGCGTACACAGTTTTGACAATCGAATGAGCAGTGCTCGTGTTCGGGCGCAGTTCAGTTATAGCAATATAATATAAACGTTACAATGTTTTAGTTAAAAGGAGAGGAAAACAAAAAAAAATGAATTTAAATTTAGAGGTTATGCGAATAACGCATCCTCCACGTGTTTTTAGTTCGAACTTTCTAACCAAAATTTAAAACTAACCTAAAGAAATATCGAAGCACTTGTTGTGGATGAATTGTTTTGGGTTAGTGTTTTCAAATTTAATAATATGTGGTTGGTTTTTTCAAACTAATTGGAGCTGGAGGGTGGATTATTTTCATTATCCTAATTTAGAAGCCGTTTGAAAATAATAAATAAATTATGGCACATTAAACATTTAAAAATAATAATACGAGGGAGAATAAAATAAACAAATCAATATATAATAGGCGAACACCGAAGTTCAGAAGGTAATGAAATAATATAAACCAAAATAATTTTAGGAGAAATATTCAAAATGTAAAAAGTTATTTTCTTCAAAGTTCACCGTAGTGGTGTCGGGGTAGCGTCACTGTCTCGTACGCAGCGGGCCCGGGTTTGATCCCAGGTCGAGACAACTTTTCTGGGCGATGTTATTTTTCCTGGATTTTTGTTCACCTGTAAAACAAATGTCAGGAGAGTTTAAAACCGAATCGGTCACTGAACATCATATGGCCATCATTATCATATTCGTCATGTTTTGTATAAATTGTGTGGTTCGTCTTAACGTTGTGTTGTCTCGGAGGAGGCTCTGACATTGAGCTGATCACTCATTCGGGGAGACCCTCCATGTTTTTGTGTGGTCAAAAAAGTCTGTGTGTGATCCGCAGTTAGAATCCGTTTCCCGACAGATCATGCCACAACTGGACAGGCCGGGAGGCGTTTGACACATGAAAGTAACCCACAAGGTGAGATGGCAATGTAGTGGAATGGAATTTAGTTTAAACGTGAGCAGAATACATAATTACTGACAATTTTACATTGTCAATTTGTTATTTAGTTTTATAGCTTCAAGGTGGAGCGTAGGCCCTATTAAATTTTGTCGGAGACGTGAATATTTCTGAATATTCTGAAAGTTAATACATATAGTGTTAAATCATGTAGCTAGATCAAGTTGACAGAAGCTCTAAGTTATAATGACAGTTTGAAAATCGTCAGATAATGACTTAGATAAGTAGGTCAGGGCTGTACATGTATTACTTATTGTAAGATCTCATGAAGAGATAATATCACAGAATAACGTAGGGAAACCTCACTTTGGGCTGGATAACCTTTCTCATTATAAGCTATGATAATAAAGACATATCAATTTATTTTAAAGACATCCCCACGCGGGATACTCCCTTGCGAGAATAATTTGACCAAAGTGGTTTAGTTACGGTTATTTCCCTTCAGTTTTTAGCCACTGATAAGTGTTTAGCTCATCGCCCCAATTAAATGTAGCTAAGAAATTACTAGGATGGGGAAGGCAACAAAATTTTGCTCAGAAATTCTAATTTGAAGTTATTTTACGACCCTAAAAATCTTGGACTCAGGAATCACAGCTTTAGTACCTCCTAGAGTACTTTCCCCTTGGATTTGTTCGTCTTAAAAAATTCATCGAATTCGCGGGGTTTGAACCCGCGACCGTCAGAGTCAAGGAACTTAACCCCTAGACCAGAGAGACTGATGATACGATTTAATAGCGTTTTATCGTATTTAAATTACGTTAACCAGATTTTATTTTCAGTGTGCTTACACCAATTCTCGACACAAAATTGTGGCCGCAATATCATTCAATGCACTGAGGTGAGTAAACAATACTGAATGAATGTAACGGGTTCCAAAATTATTTGCGTTTTCCAATACATAAAGTGAAATTTCGCTGTTATATAAACGGATGTATTATTTTTCATCCCTCGTGTAGTTAATAATTTTATCCAAACAGTAACATTAAATTCTTTTAATGAATAGAGGTACATTTTTACTGGATATTCCAGCAGTGGGTATAAATCACATGTATTTATTAACTCTTAGTCATACAGAGTGTCATGCAACTTTTACCCTAAAACAATTGTTTTTAGGCTTTAAAGAACACTAAAATTATTCGTAACATAAAGTAGCGGGGTCATCTTCACGTACTCTAGACGTAAATATTCAGACAGATGTGCACAGTTACTTTATTTACGTCCACAAATCATCAGTAGTAAATTAATCACAATTTGCAATAACAAAATTATTGTTTTATTGTTCTCACACACAATTATTTTATAGTCTCTGATAATTTGTCGCTACAAATTGTTCCATATACACACCTCGCGTATCGCTGTCAATACACGACTATCTATCAATGTCAAAAACAACACTGACTGACTTCCTGCCTTCGCCACAGATTATATAGGCGGAGGGGGGAACTTTATAGGCTTCAGGTCGAGACACATTCCGAATGGAAATGTCTCGTCACCGATCTTTCCCGAAAGGGGGAGCAGAGGCTCGGAGAATTCTCTGGATTGACAGCCTAGACATTCTGTTAGTCAGCGCGGGTCTTTTTAGTCGCGACTCGGCGACTCATGAATCTATTCCTATCAATGCGAGACCACTATTCTCGCCTTGCTCGCATAATTTAAACGTCGCTATTACGACACATCTTACAATCGACTGGGCATGCTACGAGTATATGCTAAGTATTTACAAATAACGATTGTTCTCAGCCACGACATCCCAGGCACGTAACTTAATAATCATGAACGTGTTTTTTTATAGGAGAACTAAAGTTGTATAGTGTTCCAAATGTTAATTTAATGGCGTTGGAGACACCTCGTTACAGAAATATGGGCATAGAACCAATTCGGTGTATAATTAAAATTCGTTAAAATAATTCGTTATATTTGTATCTGTCACAGAGGAAATTCGTTAAAAACACAATTTATCATATGTTAAACATTTGTGATAGAAATAATTCGTTATTATTAAAGTTGGTTGGTCAAGAACTGATTCGTCATATAAATAAAATGGTCACAGTGATTATTTGTCAAATAAATATAACTCTTCAGAAATAATTCGTCATAGAATTAAAATAAATTACAGAAAGCCCGTCATATAATTCAAATTGATTATAGATAGTACGTCTAAGAATTAAAATTGGTCAGAAGGAAGTTTGTCATATAATTAAAATAGTCAGAGAAAATTAGACATATTATTAAAATAAGTACAAAATTCATAAGATAATAAAAATCGGTCATGGAGACAATTCATTATAATGAAAACTGGTTAAAAATAACTCTTCATATAATTAAAATGTTTATAAATAATTAGTCATATAATTTAAATTTGTCAGAGATAATTTGTCATACACCTAATTAAAATCTGTCAAAGATAAACCGTCTTATAATTAAAATTGGCCACAGAGAAAATACGTTTAAATTAAAATTGGTGATAGAAACAATTAGTTTCAATTAAAATTAATCGCGAAACGAATCAAGAATGAAGACTTAATCGAGCCTCAAATGTATACCTTTGAATGACATATAAGGCATTCATGTTACCATACAATATTTTCATATTTGTTTCTAAAATGCTGGCCAGGATCGTCAGAAAATCAAAAAACGTATCTTTGTATCTATGTAACGGAATTTTTAACACGATTTGCACCCACTTAGAAACATCGCATCGACTAGAACCTTTGTGTACTTGTAAATGACCCGTAACAATACAATAATTTCATATTTTGTATCTACAATCCTGGTCAGAATCATCATAAAAACAAAAAATGAAAACTGGTATAATAGGTTGCGGACTTGTCGACGTTTTAGTCAATCGTTGTAAGAGCTCAGTTGGTAGAGCAGTGAAATCTAGTGGTATATAATTTCAGTAAACCATAGGTCGCTGGTTCAAATCCGGCTCGGATGATTTTTAGAACAGTATTACTTTTAGCTCATACTACAATAGTAACGAATATAAAGATATTTACATTTTTAACTTATTCTGTAAAATATTAAAACTAAAAAATAAAGAATATATAATAGTTTTAAGAAACTAAAATAACACGCTTTGTTAGAAAACCGAACTAAAAAATGAAAAATAATTTTAATTTCCAACACACATGGGATAAAATTAAAGTGGTCAGCAAAAACATCATCTCCAACACATCTAGAATAAAACTAGAGTTATCAACAAAAAGAAACTAATTTTACCATCAAAAGCGTGGGGTGCGTTTATGATTTATACATATTGTTCTTAGAGACTTTTCTTTTACCAATATCTGTTTATTATCAAATATATTAATTGATATAGAGCAGCCCACGCTTTTCATGGTAAAATTATTTTATTTTTGTTGGTAACTCTAGTTTTATTCTAGATGTGTTGGAGATGATTTTTTTGTTGGCCACTTTAATTTTATCGGAAGCGTGTTGGAAATTAAAATTATTTTAATTTTTTAGTTCGGTTTTCTAATAAAGCGTGTTGATTTAGTTTTTTAAAACTATTATTCATTTATCTTATGACAGTATTTCTTATTTTGTCTAATATTGAACATCTTCCTGCTCTCCTCAAGGAATCCATTTCCATCGACATAAGTTTTAGTTGAATTTCCAAACTTCAGCTCCATATGTGACAGTACTTCGCACTATTGAATTATATATTTGTAACCTATTTTTCCTGGTTATATGTCTGTTCCATAAGACTCCATTCATCATTGGTGTTATTGCTCTACCTTTATTTATTCTGTTCTTAATATCACTTTCTTGTTTATCCTCTTATATATATATCTTATAGTCCTCTTTTATCTATATATAGGAATATATACCTCCCTACGTGCTGCTTAGTACATTTACTCAACGGAGGACGTGATAATGGGGCATTGTTGGAGAAGGGTGGATGATTCATTCTCGTTATGTGATAAAGCGGTCCCAGATCGTTTAATAATTGTATTCGGCATATTTTTGATTATTCGTTCATATCCATATAACTCCATACATTTAGGATTTTAAATCAAATGACATTGGATTGATATCTCGTAATTTGAATTTATATTTTCCTCATTCTACGCAAATACGTTTCCCTTCTTGCCATTTTAGGGTTGACGTAATATCAATACAATTGAATCACAATGCTCACTAGTATAAATGATGTGTGGCGCATAACTGGGATTACAGATTACATTCAAAGTCCTGCAGGATTTGCAAACGACCCCATTCTATTTCCGATCAACTACAGTAATAAGCCTTTATTGGTCAATATCAAACAGTTCGTTAAACACAGGAAGTTTACAAAATGTCTTTTTTATTACAGATTGATAGTTTTCTTTTTCAGAGGTGTTTAAATAACAACTTGTAATTGAATAATACCTATATTATTTTCATACATATTTTAGACATTAAAAATAAGAGGCTACATCTTTAATATCTCCATATTGTGTGTTAGTATATTATTATTTCCATCATTATTACTATCGTTATTATTATTATTATTATTATTATTATTATATAATTGTATTAACGAAAGAATAATGACAATGCGATTTAAGCATAATAGAGGACATATGACAATTATTGCAATATATGCACTGGAGGAAGGGAGAGATGAAGAAACAAAAACATTTTATACTACTCTACAAAAGGAAGTAAATAAGATAAAGAAGAACAACATAATAATATTATTAGGAGACTTTAATGCTAGAGTGGGGAATTAACCAGTGGCAAATGTGATTGGGATTCATGGAGAAAATGTTATAAATAAAAGTGGACAAGAATTAAAAAAATTCGCAATGTTTAATGATTTTAAAATAACAAATACATTTTATAAGAAAAACGATATTCACAAATATACATGGTCAGCACAAGGTTTTCGTTCACTGATAGATTATGTGTTAATTAATAAGAAAGCATCATCATTATTAACAGATATTTAGAGGAAGTGATATTTATTCAGATCACTATTTAGTAATCTCAAAAATAAATATATTAGAGAGATGGAAGAAAACTGAAAACAAATATAGAAATAAAGAGACAACATTCAAAGTACATTTATTACAAGATAAAAGTATACAAAATCTTTATTAGAATAGACTAAATGAAGAATTAATATTAAAACCTATTTCCGAACAAATAAACCGAGAATGGGATAATATAAAAGAAAGCATTTATAAAGCAGCATATGAGGCATTAGGAACAAAATATAAGATATATAACAAGAAGGGTTTAAGAATATGGAATGGAGAATTAGAGAAGAAAATAAAATATAAAAATGAGGCTTATCACAAATATTTACAGAATAGAACACCAGAATTGAGAGCTGAATACAAACATAAAAGTGCAATAGCCAAAAGAAAAATAAAAAACACACAAAGTCAGTAGGGATAGATATATAAGTAGACTAGATTACGATATACATGGGCAGCAAAAAATAGCCTATAAAGTAATGAAACATAATAATAATAATAATAATAATAATAATAATAATAATAATAATAATACTTTATTTATTCTGTCAGAGTTAAGGCCATAAGGCCCTCTCTTCCACTCAACCAGCACAAATACAAATAAATATTTGACAAATATAGATATACACTGTACTAATTATAAACAGTTAAAGATACAATAAATATAGCAATGTAAATGTCATGTACAAACAACATTTTATAGGGTAATAACAATAATGATACTATAATAATAATAATAATAATAATAATAATAATAATATAAATATGATACATTATACGGGAAACACCAATTAATATATATATCTTACACTGGATAATAATGAAGTAGAGTTTAGACCAAATATTAATTTAGATTTCTTTAAAAGATGCCAATGTCCGGCAGCCCCTTATTTCTTGTGGCAGGGAATTCCAGTTGCGAGAAGTGGAGATGGTATATGACATGGAGTGATGTGATGTCCTATGTTGCGGTATATTAAGTAAGAGACTATGTTGTGATCTTGTGTTTAAGTTATGGTTTGAGGATAGATACTGGAAACGGGATGATATATAATTGGGAATCGAGGTATGTAGGATCTTAAATAGGAGAATTAGACAGTGCGATTTTCTTCTCTCTTTTAGATGTAACCATGACAATTCGTGGAATAATGGAGAAATGTGATCGTATTTTCGAACATTAAATATTAATCTGATACACATATTATGGACACGCTGCAGTTTGTCCGACAATCCGTCACTTATGCCAGTTAGTAGAACGTCACAGTGTCAAAATGCGGCATCACTAAAGTTTGGATTAAAAGTATTTTAAGAGTTGTAGGAAGAAAATATTTAAGTCGCTTTAGGGAATGCATTATGGAGAAGATCCTTTTAGATGTTTGTTTTACTTGCTCATGCCATTTTAAATTAGAATCTAAGTAAAATCCCAAGTTTTTAACGACGTCGGTATAAGGAATTTGTTCATTATCTAATATGACAGCCGGCATATTGCCATTGTTTATGAGGTGTAATAGCCTTGGATGTCCGATAATTATTGCTTGCATTTTGTTTACATTTAGTTTCAGCCCATATTGTCTGGACCATAAAGATATATGCCTAAGGTCAGTGTTTACTTTGTCAATATATTCATTAATTTCGTCAGGCCTAAAGTGTGTGTAAATCTGTAGGTCGTCGGCGTAAAGATGATGCTTGCAGTTTTGTAGTTTCTTGGTCACGTCATTAATATAAATCGAGAAGAGAAGAGGAGCGAGGACGCCCTTTCCTCACCAAGCGCCAGGAAGAAATGCGATTATTAACAGAAAATGATTGCTGACGATTAGTGAGGTAAGATGCAAACCAATCAAGGCAGTTTTCCGACAGATGTAGTGTCTTTAGTCTCGCTAGCATTAAGTCTATATCTACTGTGTCAAAGGCTTTGCTGTAGTCGAGTAGGACTATTGCGGTGAGTTTGCTTTTGTCCATTGAGTCTCTTATGTCTCTACAATGTCAAGTAGTGCAGTACTTGTGTGATGTCCTGTTCTAAAACCAGACTGATGTTCATCAAGTAAGTCGTGTGTGGTGAGGTAGTCTGTTAACTGTGAGTGTATTATGTGTTCCAGTGCTTTAGATAAACAGGGAAGAATACTAATTGGTCTATAATCATCGAGTGTTGTGGGAGTGTTTGATTTCGGTGGAGGACGAACTAGAGCTTTTTTCCAGAGTCTGGGATAAGTCCCGGTCATTATAGAGGCATTAAAAATGTGGGTTATTGTTGGGAGAATAATGTATATTATTTTTTGCAGGAGAGTTATTGTTATATTGTCTATTCCTTGTGCTTTAGATTTAATACGTAATACTGCTCTTTTGGCGTCATCAGGTGAGATATAGGAAAAAAAGAATTTGTCTCGGGTAGGTTTTGTCTGTTGTTTGTGTTGTGAGGTGTTGTCAGAAGGGAGGCGGGTAAAATGGTCATTCAACTCATCTAGTGGTAGGTCAGCTGTTTCTACCTGTAGTTTATTTTGACAGAGGCCTATTGATTTTAAATTTTTCCACATGTCAGCTGAGTTGGACATAGATTGTGTGATAATAGTATGGGCATATCTTAGTTTTGCATTTCTTACAGTCTGGTTGACTTTAAATAAACAAGAAAAATATACAATATAGATCAATGTAATTGAGCAGAAACAATGGGAAGAACATTATAAAAAACTGTGGTATAATGAAAATAAAATAACTAAAGGTAACATATATCAGTGTGAGATAGGAATAGATATGATAACAATGGAAGAATTAGAAGAAGTAATGAAAACAACCAAGAACAGAAAGGCAGCTGGAATAGACGGAATGAATATGGAATTAATAAAATATGGAGGATTTTTTTAAAACTGAGATTATTACATTTTTTTAAATTATGTTGGAAACAAGCAACAATACCAGAAACCTGGACAACAGCAATAGTACAATCTATTTTTAAGAACGGAGAACGTAAGGACTGCAACAACTACAGAGGAATAAGCATTTTAACTGCAGGCTATAAAATATACTCAAGAATCTTAACATTAAGTTAAAACAAATAGCAGATGAAATGTTAACAGAAGAACAAAGTGGATTCAGACCAGGGCGTTCATGTATGGATAATATATTTACGATAAAAGAATTTATAAACAAAAGAAGAGAATATAACAAGGAAACACACATGGCTTTTATTGATTTTGTCAAGGCATTTGATAAAGTAGACAGAGGAAAACTTTGGACAATTTTAAAAGAAAAAGGAATTCCGAAACACTTAATAGCAGCTGTAAAGAGTTTGTACTGGAACACAAATTTTGTTATAAAAACTAGAAATGAAGTAAGTAAAAATAAAATTCATACGAATCAAGGAGTTAAACAAGGATGCAGTATCACTCCAGTTTTGTTTAACCTATACATCAATGATATAATAAAAAAATGGAACGAAGAAACAAATAAAGGAATAAAATTAGATAAAACAGACTACTTGAAAACATTATTATATGCTGATGAGCAGGTAATAATAGCAAATACACACTACTTGAAAACATTATTATATGCTGATGACCAGGTAATAATAGCAAATACGGAGATGAGCTTCAATGGAATATTTTTATATTACATAATATATGTGAACAATATAATCTCAAAATATCCATAGAAAAAACTATGGTAATGGCATTCCAAGGGAAAAATCAAATCAGATCCAAAATAGTAATAGGAAACAAAATCATAGAACAGGTGAACCATCTCAATTATCTAGGATGTGACATTTAATTTAATTATTATAATGATATAACTAATAAAATAGCAAAATTCCAGGGAATATGTGGTACGATAAAACGATCACTAAATAATGAAACAACAAGAGAGACCCAATTGAAATTTTATAACACATTGGCAGTACCGGTACTGCTCTATGGATCAGAAGCCTGGATACATAAAAGACAGGCTCTAAGTCGGATAACGGCGGCATAAATGAAATTTTTGAGATCTGTTAAAGGGTGCACTAAGGAAGACAGAATCAAGAATACAGAAATAAGACAGGAACTTGAGATATATGCAATAACTGATAAAATAGAAATATATAGACAAAAATGGAAGCAACGCATAGACAGAATGAATGAAGATAGATATTCAAAACAAATAACAAAATACAAACATAAAGGCATCCGAGATGTGGGCAGATCTAGAAAGAGATGGGCTGAAGTCGGAACGGATCAACAGACCTAATCCATGAATCCAGATGATGATGATGATGGCTATTATTATTATTATTATTATTATTATTATTATTATTATTATTATTATTATTATTATTATTATACACGTCAAACCTACCCATACGTATGTCTGTAGAAAGAATTTCTAAAACAAAAAATCATCTACATTTTTACTGAAATCACTCGGCATTCCTGATATTGACGATACCCAATTAGGTAATTACATTATAAATATTGTGAATTATATATTTTCAATAATTATATATGTCTGTCATACATTCCAACGTGGACAAAGGTCTGTCGTGTGGCAGATACCTAACTTTATATTCTAACTTTTATATTCAAACAAATTTCAGTTACATTTACTTTCCTGCAGATATCAGAAAGTGACAAGTGGTTATCTCAAAGCCACAAAGAGACAGCTATTAAGGAAGTAAGGCATTATTTAAATGCAAAAGGCCGATTAAATTTTGTGAGAGGGCGTAATTTAAGCTTTGATTCTTTTGCGAGACCGAAAATCTTGTGACTCGCGACTCATAACTGAAATCCATCCCGGATAGCTTGTCGCTTATAATATTATCAGATTCATGATGTGTTCCGTTGAGGTTTATTCAAAATTAATATAAAATTATAGAATATTCACCTGAAACCTCTACACTAATATCCCGATAAACGAAACAGCAAACATAATAAAACAAAAACTAACAGACAGTAAACTTGAAGATAACTATATCAATCAGTTAAACAAAGTAATAACAACAACAATAAAGCAAAATTACTTCCAATTTAACAATGAACTATTTATTCAAGAAGACGGGATCCCGATGGGGAGTCCTACATCTGAAATAATGGCAGAAATCTTCCTACAAGAACTGGAAAATAAACATTTTGAGGAACTTATACACAAATTCAACATAAAACTAATAACACGATATGTCGATGATGTACTAGTATTATATGAAAATGAAAACAGAAAAGAAAAAGAAATACTACAAGACTTAAACAACATGCATGAAAAAATCACTTTCACCGAAGAAATAGAAGTTAATAACAGCATAAACTATTTAGATATGTCTATAACCAAAAATTTACACAACAATAAACTAGAAATTGGTATCTACCGGAAACCCACAAACAATGCTCTGGTCATAAACAAAAATTCTACACACCCTTTTTCAACAGAAAATTAGTACATTTAATAGCTTAGTCAGTAGAATGTTGAAACTCCCATTAAGCAAAGACAATTATATCCAAGAACTCAACTACATTAAGTATATGGCAAAAACCAATGGCTATAATGAAGAATTCATAGATAAGCTCGTAAAAAAACAAAAGAGGAAGAACAACATAACCAACATAACTAAACTAGAAAAAGAATCTGACAACAACAAGAAAACATGGATAACACTTACATACACAGGAAAAGAAACGACAACATTAGCCAATGCACTAAAGAAAGCCGATAAAAACGTAAAAAATAGCATACAGAACCAATAACAAATTAAACAACATAATAAACAATAACATTGGAGAAAATAACATTTTCAACAGCAAAGGAGTTTATAAACTGACATGTAAGGACTGCAACAAATTTTATATAGGAAGGACAAACAGGAGTTTTAACATCAGATTCAAAGAACATTTTCGAGACTTCATTCACGCAGAAGGGAAATCAAGCTATGCAAAACATGTTATCCACGAAGGACATCGCATGTTAAATATTGAAAGCACCCTAACAGTAATGCACAGAGAAAATAATCCAGCGAAGATAAACGTACTCGAAGAAATGGAAATCATGAAAGCAGCTCACAACGACAGCCTGATAAACGAAAACGAACCCAATACATGCAACCCCCTCTACCAGATCTTCAGTGAAACACCTGTTTTGAATCCTGCCGATGTTGGGACAAGTCCCGAAAGCGCTACAGTTAAATGATTAATTAAGTTGAGGAGACGGACCTTTCAGGTGAATATTCTATAATTTTATATTAAGCTTATATTATTATCCTGAAATATCCATCGACCCTGGTTCGGTTTGAACCTACATCCCTTGGAACACGAGACATTTGCCTAATCGCTTGATTTCCAAGGTCGATATTTAATTATGTGTAATTATAATTATTTATGTTTGCTTCTGATAATATTTGGATTTATATGACAATAATTTGCCAGTTCTATTTATCTCTCATTACTTAACCCAATTCGATAGTAATTTACGTTAGTTGAAGCTGCGACATATACATTCCACGATCTTCATTTAAATATTTTTTTTTTAAATAAAAGACAATGTAATATCTCATTCGGCCTCCATGTCTTTATGTGGTCAGAAATAAAGTATGTATGTGATGTATACAGTGGTCGTGTCCGGGACATGTAAGGTGAGAAGTTAAACTGAGTTAATGGAACAGAATCTTATTTGGGTTTAAAAACTACTTTTTGTCTATTTTAATTTAGTAAATACGGGATGTTAGAGCACCATTACTACAATCTTTAGGAGAGATAGATTACGCACAGTGATATATTAAAAAAAAAAAAAACATTATGTGCACCGGGTACAGAGTTTGATCAGATTGTGACTGCAACCATCGAAATATTGAATTTTGTGGACGATGTATGATAGGGGTCCTATAGCGAGGACGGTATAACCTGATTTTATCACTCATACCGGCACTATCAAGCATTGTATGTCTCATGAAGGTACAATTACATTATAATTATATAAAACTTATGAGTTATGGTATTAAAATTATTTCCTTCTTTGGTACATCTGTCAGCTTGTTTCTAGTTAACTTTATTTAAAATATAACTGGGACACTCCAGTTGTCTAGTGTAAAACAGTTGTCTCACATGTAGAGATCCAGTATTCGATATCGTGATGAAAGAAGATTAGGTGAGTTTTTTGGGGTTTTTATTTGCCTTTATAAAAAAAGTGTTAGAAAACATTAAAGTCTAAGTATCTCAGAACACCGTTCGATCGTCATAATCATCTACATCGCATTCGCCATATTTAGTACAAATTAATGTTTAATTGAATAACGTGTATTTTGTTAAATATTTATGTTGCACCGGAGGTGACTTCGATGTCGACCTGATTATTCCATGTCTCTGTTTAGTCAAGAAATAAGTATATGTAATAGAGATTTATAAACGTCTCCCGAAACAGGGACATATATACTAACTATAAAGAGAGAGGATACGAAGATAGTTAATATATGAAAAAGAAAACCCCTTTATTCTCAAGGAAAACTGCATAAACCAAATAATTACTAATTATGAAGTTAAAAATATTATTTCAATTATATTGTAGTTCCTTGTTCGTTTTTTAATTGATCCATTCTCTAAACATTTCAAACGTCCTCTATAATATATATATATATATTCTTTATGAAGATATCAACTTGTGTTGATTAACAATGGCTACATGGGAATTAAAAATGATGTCAAAGTAGCATAGCATTTTAATTGTCTACCTTTTCATTGTACTAAACAATAGACTCACATCATAAAACATTCATACTCTATAAAAAATGAAGCTCCAAAATTGCCAGTGATACACTTCATTTTTGTTATCTCTTGCACAGGTAATGTTCGATCAATTTGTTGACCATTAGCTTGTGACTGACATACCGACCTCATAACGTTGAAGCTACATTCGTTATCATAGTTCTGGGTACAGAATCTGTCGTTCCATTCATAACCCACCCCTACATTATCAGTCATAATTCCAGGGTAGAGAAGTAAATGGAAAGACCTGTAATACTCAATGAATCAAACCTGACAGCCTTTTTCCCATGTTCCATCAAAAGACACACTGTGTAAGAGAATGAGAGAGACGCATATAAATTGCTGTGCTTGGAGCGTGAATAGGTGGTAAGCCAACGGAATGACGTAAATATAAGTTTGCTCTATTAATCAGGTCACTTATCGCTAATGAACGAGTCAGCCAACAGCGAGATTAAATAAGCTAAAGCATATCACTGACTTAGCATTTTCTGAGCATTTTGTTTTGGAAAAAGTAAACGTAATATAAAAAATTATGGAATATTCACTTCAAAACAACATAGAATATAAATATGTGAATATGGATCATTGCATCAAATTAGTTCAAACTTTCTAACTTGGTTTAGTTCAGATTATGTTTAGTAGAGATAACTTTTATTTTTCAAGACCCTAAAACGTCAGACATTTTGTTTAGGTCCATTATATTACTCATCTTTACTTTATGATTTATGAAATATACTCTGAGATGTTACGTAGTTTATTACATTGTTCCTGTTTGACACGCAACAACCATTCACACCGACTCATACCGAAATTTATTTTGACTAGACCTAATGCTTCGAGGAGGGGTTTAAATCCTCTATGTGGGGCCCTATTCTGCCGTACGTAGACATACAGGCTCGTGGTCATAAGCACGTATATGAGTGAATCACATTAGATCACCACAATCACATATTTGAAACATCTGGATTTGCTTAACCAGGCTATTATCTTACATCATGTGCGGTGAGGTGAAATGTGATGAGAAAAGGATATAGGAGTGTTCTTGGGATCAAATTCGAGAAAAAAAAATAAAACGAAATATCCCCTCCGGAACCTACAAATTTGAACCTGACACCCCAGTCGATACAGCCGCGCGCGCGCTAGCCACGCGTCCACCGGAACGGCTATGATATATACATGCTAATGCTGCTTCACGAGGTAGTATGCCTCTTTCCTGTCTAGAGCGCCCGGCTTATAAACGAGGAGGCATTGAAAATTGTAATTGAAAAATTCTCTATTCATGAATATAGGCCAATATCGACCTGTTTGAATCTCAACTAGACAAGGTCTAAATGTCGTCTTTGTGGACGAACAGGTCGTCATTGTCCTCGTGGACGATACCGAAGAACTACATTGGGGATCCTAATTGGTGACATTCGGGATACTTGCTGTAACTATATGCCTATGTATGTGGATATCTTTTCTTATAAAGAAAGCATGTGGAGTTTCTTTAAAATGTCTTCATTTTTCTGTTGGTTAAGTGGAGTATTTAACATTTTCCAATACTGTAATTTAACACAATTCCAAAAATGGATCACAATATCATTAAAATATTATAAGTGGAGTATATCTATCAGTTCGGCGCTTGAATGTAATTTCTGCAGCTCTTAATCTGGTGGTCCTTTTGTTTTTTAGAACTCAGACTTAACTTCCATACAGTTATACATTACGAGAATTAATCAATATATGGAAGATATTTGAGAAGATACAAATATATAGAAAGAATGGGAAAATGAAACCAGGAATGTCGAAAGACAAACCTGGGGCATTTGAAAAAAAAAAGTATATAAAGAAAGGATATAACTCGATTACATTATTCAGCTACTTGTATAGGCTGAATATATTAATTTCATTAAATATTAATAATAATAATTTATTTGTTCTGGCATTATTAAACGATATTGGCGAAATATTAAAAGGCAACAACACATATTATTAGTATTCAGAGAATAATAAAATCAGCAGCTAGTGAGTCTTCAGGCACGGTAATGATAAATCTATCTGGAGAGAGAAAATTGAAATTATGAGACAATGAAATTGCACAATTAATTATCCAGAAAACACAACACACACACACACACATATATATATATATTAATTTAATTAATTAAAATATAAAACTTTTCAACTTCCGGCCAGGAAGGGTGGTGATGTATACTTTTAAGAGTTAGAATACTTAATTTAACTACAAATCACTCCGCAGTAGGCCTACATAATATGAGAAGGCATTTGGTATTGTTGTGGTGTATCCCTTCGTGATTATCGACACGAGTTGGTTATATCCCTGCAACGAGTTTCATCTTCTTCCTTGTCTTCATCATCTTCCCTCAATATACACCACACAAGCACAATATTTTCATTCGCTTAAATATTCTATAACCGTAAAATTATTTTTTATATTTTATTATTATTCCTTTGTTTTTTATATAGGCCCCTACATTAGACAGCGACGGTCAACAAATAACTTAATTTATCTTGCTAGAATATATTTTATTATTAGTTTTAGTCTTAATCTTAACTATCATTAACTGGTAGTATTATAGATCGTAGTGTAATAGATATTATCTTATTGGTCAAATCTTCATTAAGTATTTAATATTAGAGTTAATAATGATTGTTATATTCTGAGGTAATATATGTTTGTCCTGGTGAGTGGCAGATAAGGCCACATGGTCTTAACTCTATCAGGCTAAATAAATAAACAAATAAAATAAAAATAAACTAACACTCCTCTCTGTACATTATACAAGAATACATTACATTCGTAAAGTGATCTACCGAAGTGCTGCGTAAATTGAAAATAGAGCACAAGAATGTCATCTATCCGCCCAACGCGGAACTCGAAGCAGGACAAATGCATAGAACGGCAATAAAACATTAACGTAGCCTACGTGTGCATATAATAACAAGTTTTACAATAAATTGGATCATCGTGTTCTTAAATTCCAACAATT
Organism: Diploptera punctata; assembly: GCA_030220185.1. Classification (NCBI taxonomy): domain Eukaryota; kingdom Metazoa; phylum Arthropoda; class Insecta; order Blattodea; family Blaberidae; genus Diploptera; species Diploptera punctata. The sequence goes on along the minus strand of JASPKZ010007288.1, from coordinate 2,325,408 downwards.
TGGAAAGTGGGTCACTGTTCACCCTTGCTTGCAAGATATGATGTAAATAATTACTGGCTTGTTTTGAACGTGGAAATTAAAATAAAAAATTATGGAATATTCACCTTAAAGGCCCGTCTCCTCAACTTTATTAGTGATTTAACAGCAACGCTTTTAGGAGTAGTCTCATCATCGGCAGGATTCAAAACTGATTGATCGTGGAATATGTACAATTGTTTGAAGAGGTGGTTAAAACCGAAGTATCGCAGAATTAAGATACATGATTTGTACCGTGCGTATGTAAGATGACATGAAACCTCTGCAGTTATTATGTCTTTATTGCAGTTGTGAATATTAAAACTATTTATTTGGTAGTCAAATTATTCTGCATATCTATGTGGCTCGGAAGGATTGCCTCTTGTACCGAGGGTCGTGAGTTCAAACCCGGACGGATTTGTAGGTGGAACATTTCAAAGGACAAGGGTTCCGAGAAGGTATTTAAGACGATAACTCCGATGCTTAAATTAAAGCCCATGAGGAAACTTTAATTGGCCTCTCCTATCCAAGTAATTGCTTAGTAGCCTACTAGGTGACTCTTTGAGTCGATACGCTATTTGTTATTTCCTGGCATCTGTAGAAAATAAGGATAACTTAATTATAGTGGTTAATATCTTCCATAATTGAGAATCCTGACCCAACGAGGGGATGTAGGGGTACAGAGAGACACACTTGAAATCTCAGTACGTGAATTTGGGAGGGGGTTATGGAACTTAGTAAGTGCAGTGAATCAATTTTTATTCCAGTACAAACTCTTGTTGGTGCTTTAGTATCAAGCCCAACCTCGATATCTCGAATACATACAAGAAATTAACAATCACATTAATTAATCAATCAATTATTAAGGAAACATTTATAGTAATGATTTGGGTACTGTGGCATGGTCAGTAGAGTTCCCACCTAAATTACGCCACACCGAAAGCGATTTTCGGTAAGTTAGAAGATTTTAATAGTTTCATTTCTTCTACGTGTGTACACAATTCCCTTCAGCTGTAGATCTGGCATACCACTAACCTCAGATCTAAGGAAATCTGCCTATGTGTAGGGTTGTACTTGTTTAATATCATTGATTGTAAAGAGGGACCAGATGTAACTTTTAAATACAAATTATAATTACCTGATATCATGATTTTTGTATTAATTAAGGATACTCTTATTATTATATATAAACTCCAACCTGCGATAGGCCAGGTGGAAAAAATGTAGCCTAAAATCCAGCTGCTGGTTTCACATTCAATTGCCATTTACGGATATTCACGAACATCCATTCAAAGTAGGAGTGACATGTGGCCATCATGTCGATCCCCCTAGTACTTTTATTGTTACACCAGTAATATTTTGAATGAATAAATTTTAACTTTAAAAATTATGTATTATGGTACTAATGAATAACACCGACAAACGTTTAGGTATTGTAGAGGAGAGTTAGACGAACAATTTGAGATAAGGAATTTGAGGTGTGTGAAGCCAAATTTAGAAGTTATGACTTTTTTTTGAAACTGGACGTTTGTACTCATTAATCTACAATGAATACTGTGAATATGGTTTGTCTTGGGAACACTTCAGTTCTGCTCCATTTGTAGGATAACCAGAGTTTTAATTACAAATATAGCAGCATTTTCTAAATTTTGTGTCCTGAGGTTATGGAATTTTCGTCTTTCGGCAAGGGCCAGTGCGCCACTGACAGTCTGTATTTCGTGCTCTGTCATGCAATCGTATGTATTAGATTTCTGGTGGTTCAAATGTCGTTCACATTTATAGCTCAGTGGATATCATGCTTACCAAATGATGTTGTAATGCAGGGTTCAGATCTCTCTCTTTATGGTTTTTGTGTTTTTATTTACTTTTTTATTTTTATTCGGAGAAGGATATTGCTTTTGTAATTATTTTATTTACCTTCTGAAATACTGTTTAAGCATTACTATTTGTTTTTGATTAAACTAGTTGCGTGATTTGTTTACATTAAAATCAGAGGTATTTATTTATATACTGTAAATTTATACCAACTGTCATGTCCTGCTCGTGATACTAACGACTGATACCAGTCTGTTTCACTACTGCTTTGAAACTTGTAGGAACACTTCTCACTTTGACAGGAATGTAAGGAACTATCTGGATAATATCTTCACTGGACGTTGGATATGTCGCAGCGGTCTTGTAGCGTGGCCTCCACGTTCACCTGATCTCACTCCTCCATATTTCTTCCTATGGGGACACCTTAAGAGCCTCGTTTATCAAACTCCACTCGACTCCGATGAGTAGTTAATGGAGCAAATTTTGGCTGCCTGTGACGAAATCAAAAATACTCCAGGAATCTTTGAAGGACTGCGAGCATCATTTCTGCGTAGATGCAATTTGTGCTTATGCCATGAAGGGCAACATTTTGAACAGACCTATGATCGTGTTTTTGAAGCAAGCATAAATAAAGGGATTTTTTGATTCTGTTTGCTTAAACCAAACCTCCTTTACTACGTTTACTGTAATATAATATAACAAGTTGGTTTTCATATATTATTATTATTATTATTATTATTATTATTATTATTATTATTATTATTATTATTATTATTATTATTATTATTGTTATTATTCCTGAATGTGTTAATATCTTTACCTTAAAATAATACAAGGATATGAATGTGATTTCCTTTACAATTTGTCCACCTGGCAAGTCAAATAATAGTAGACCATAATTTAATTATTAAATAATTTATTAATTTCATTATGCTTTTCCTTCATGTTTGTACTAACGTTCACGTCATAAGACTTGATTCTACATTCATACAGTATTACATTAACCTCAAGTAATGGTACGCTAATACAAAAATAGCCTTGTAATTTAGACCGTCTGAACCATGCGATTTTCACTTACGAATATTTACTGTAGTTACCTAGTGTGCTGTACAGTATTCCTTCTTTTACACTACGACAGAATATTGACATTTATTACTTTACTGCATCATTATAGAAGAAATGGAACAGTATTTTGTACTAAATTTTCAAATATCTTACACAAGAAAAAATAATATAAAAAATAAAAATAAAAGGTCAGCAATATCTAAGGTTTCAACCTTCAATATCATATTCCTAACAATAGATATTTCCTACCTGGAACGATACAACTGAGCTACATGGTTTACCTGCAAAAGAAGGCTACACTATGTTACGTATGGCATACTCCATCCAAAACAAGCTGGTTTTAGAAAACATCACTCAACAGAACAGCAAGTAGCAATCTTCAGCCAGAATATCAAAGATAATATAGATAGAAACCTGATCACCGTTGCTGTGTATATTGACTTTAAAAGTGCATATGACTCAGTCTGGAAGGAGAATCTCCTCCTCAAATTGACAAACAATGGAATCATGGGGAAAATGCTAAATTGGATAACAAACTTAATCGGCCAGAGATACTTTCAAGTACGTTACGGTGACACAGTGTCTAAATTTAAGCAACTTCAAACAGGACTTCCACAAGCTACTACCACCAGTTGTTTTCTTTTCAATATCTACGTCAATGATTTGATATGTCATCATTAAACAGCCTAATGTTCATGCCCTTATGTATACCGATGATCTTGTAATTTGGACTTCTGCTCCCAAAAAAAGGATGTTTCAAAACGGATTGAACATACTTTGAACACAGTCCTTAAAGATCTTCACATATGGTGTAAAGACATCTCAATGACTGTCAATACATCCAAAAGTGCATGCCAGACATTTTCCCTATGCCACAACCAACTGAAAAAAAATTCTATAACAACGCTAAGTTATAAAATGTCGTACATCCCAATATTTGGGAGTTACATTTGGTTCCTGTCTCTCTTCGAACGAACATATCACTTATGTGACTGATAAAACCCAAAGCCGCCTTAACAGATTAAAACGACTGGCAGGTTGCAAATGGGGTTGCGCTACTTCTGTGCTGAATCAGACGTACAAAATATACATAAAACCAGTCATGACATATTGTTGTGGTTTGTTAATTACCGCTCCTCGTCAAAATATCAACAAATTCGAGAGAGTTCAAAATCAAGCCTTACGATTAATAACTGGTGATGTTAAAACTACCCCCATAGATGGAATGCTACTATTTACTAACAACATTGAAATAGAAGCCAAAATCACTGAAAATGCACTGAAAGTGCACGACAAATTGATACGGCTACCTAACATACCTTACTGCCCTCAAGCTCAACACACCCCTAGAATATTAAAAACACAAGAAGGCATTATGTAACATGCAACAAAGAAAAAGTACATGCTTGATATCTCAACTAAATCTGGACAATTACCCCCAATAGAAAACCCACTTGAAATTGTTAAAATAGAATTCGACCTCGACTTAACTCAAATTATTAATAAGTCAGAAACACCACCTGAAATCCTACGCTCCATTGCGCTAGAAACCATTTCAACCCGATACCCAGCAGAGAGTTGGTTACATGTCTATACTGATGGATCCAAAATCAGTTCAAATGGAAATACAGAATCTGGAATCTATAGTGATCTGTTTGCAACATATATTTCACTTGGCAAAGATTGTGTCCCTTTTGATGGAGAGATAGAAGCCATTCGAACAGCATTTTTCCACCTCACATGTTGACCAGAATCCTTCTCTAATGTTGTTATCCTATCAGATTCACAAGCAGCAATTAGTGCAATTGCTAACTATCTAACAGCGGCTTATTGAAAGAAGTTGTAGAGTGCAGAAAATTCATCAACAGCCTTATTTGCTTCCAAAAGCGAGTTGCACTACAATGGATACCATCACACTGTGGGATCGCAGGAAATGAAGCTGCAGATCTTCTTGCAAAACGAGGCACTCAAATTCTACAAGCACCCATGATTGAAATTCCTTGCCACAGATCTGCCACTGCTATCCACGCCAAGATAAAATCTGAATACCATCTGGCATTGTTAGAAAGGACAAAGGAAAGCCATTGTAGAAATAAAATGTTTTCTGAAGTACCAGATTGGCCACGAAAAGAAGCTGTCGCAAAATTTCGGATTTCAACAGGACATGACTGTCTCGATACCGACCTTCATCATCAGGGAATATTAAACAATCTTCTCTGTATGCTGTGCAGGACTGGTGCCAATATGGATTCTGCCCACCTACTCCACTGTTCTGCACTAAAAACTTCTACATTCCATCAACGCTAATGGGAGGCAAGAGGGAAATTGATCTCACTGCAAACTTCCTAATCTACTTAAGATTATTCTATTTATATTTTTATGGTGTTTTTATGTTTTTGTTTTAATTGTGTATATTTATAGTAAATATGTTATTAAGGTCTGTCATTTGGGTGATTGATCTGTATTTCAAGTCCCCTGCATTAAATAAATAAAAAAATAAATAAATCTTATAGCTTGTCAACGAAATATTCGAAGTATTGCCAGTGGCGTACTGGCTCCTAATACATTCATTATGATAACTTGCAAATTTGAACTTCTAGACTACAACTTGTATATCTCAATTATTTTTATCTAAGATACCTCTAAAATACCTGAAAGGTTTTCAGTGTTATTCAGTAACACACTGTATATATATATATATATATATTTGTTTAATACATACTATTTATTGGAATATAGTTTTCAGGGTGATTTTAATTAAACTCTTACTTGATTTCATCCCATACCGAATAAAGTGTCCGGAAGATTTCTTAGTTGTACATCAATTGGTTCCTGGGAAACGTCTTTCGGTTTGTTGATGTTTAGGGATTATTTGTAAATTAATTCAGAATTAATGATTTAACATGACTAAACAATAAAAACTAACAACCATAGTAAAGTCAAATAAATAGAAATAGAAATTTCTTGTTTAACAGATGCTATTATGTTATCAGATTCACAAAATCACATTGGTGAATTAAAAAACTAAAGATACCTTATACAGATCTCTATTAAAATATAATCCTTACATATAGTAGTAAGTGTTAGACATTCTCGAAATGTAATGAGCAACAGCTCAGAGGAAGGTCGTCAGGAAGATATTCGGACCAGTGAATTAAAATGGAAGGTGGCGAAAAAGATACAATTATGAATTGTATTCCTCATTCACGGATTCTGACATCCTTAAGTTTATAAAGATAACTAGATTACGTTGAAATGAATGGTGAATGAAAATGGAGCATGGAAGCTTCTTGTAGGACACCCAGAGGGGAAACCGTCCCCAGTTTGTAGACCAAAAATCTGATGAGAGCATAACATTGAACATGATATGAGGGAAATATATGATTGGAAAACATTAGCTCAGGATAACGATGTGTGGAGAGCTTCTGTCCGCGCGGTAATTAACCTTGGGTTTGAAACTGCCAGTCAGTAAGTTTGTTAGATTACATCGTTCGGTTGACTATATTGTAAGGAGACAAACCGATTAAACCCCCCAGTCGTTAAACCTGAATGATATACAAGAATGGGCAAACCGAAGTGACATGATTAGATGGAATAGAAAGCAATAGTAAACTTGGCGTTAGAGGATGGAGAAGGTGATGAATGAAGGGAAATTTTATCGCGGCCAGGGCTCAGAATATGCTGGTAGTGATGTATGATGAAAATAATGAAGAATTGGCTCTTCGTCATGGATTATTTTACATCTTATATGGTCCCTGTCGGTATTTAAGATTACCACAGTACGTTTTCTTGATTTTGTAAAATAATTAAAAACTTAGAGATATGTTATTTAATGTATTGTAAGAAGGAGGTAGCTTTAACGCACGATCCACATTGGGTATACAGTTCAAGAGGATTCCTACACTGCTTCTCTATCAATTCAATTAAACTTAATCAGCAGTTTCAAATGGACGAGCTGAGGGAAGGAACTGAGCCTTTACGGGGCATTCGACTCACTCGAACACTTATCAATACAACTATGCTCAAGTAATGGATTAGATGCAGCCGAGTCGTATTTCTACAGAATTAACAATCTAGGCTTCCTAACCGGATTATGTGGACACTTGCTTCTAAATGATTAAGATCTAAAACTTGTGTCAATATACTTACGCGAATAATGTTGACACATATCTTAATCTGTGGATCATATATATTGATAACGTTTTACTAACCTTCTTTATTGTTCATTTCGAATTTCATCATCTTCCATTCATTGATATTTTTATAAACATCAATCAGCCGACTTGGCTTAGGCTGTAGAATTAAGACTCGCATACTAGTGGGCGCTAGTTCATCACTAGCACTCACTAATGTCGCTACAAACTGCCGAGTAGATACAAGAACCTATTGGTATAAATCTTTACGACACTAGACACAAAAATTAATTGGAAATAAATAAAAAACCGGCTGTATTTATCCAGACGATGTCATAGAATAAGTGGTATTTATGAGTCGTGAGTTCAAAATCACGGGACTGAATAACTTCAATGCATTTTTTTCAGTCTAATTTCATTAGCAGCGTCTCTCGATTGATCTTAATCAACTTCCACGATATTTTGGAGAGAAATTAAAATAACTAATACAGGAAATGCAAGGAAAATAATACAATAAGAATATGCCATACCTATACAGCTTCTGTTATAATTTAAGTTGTCGCAGAAAATTAACATGTGTTAATTTAGCTTATATAAAATAATTGTATATTTATACTTTTCAATTGGCATCAGAACTCAGAATGACTGTTATCCCGTTTAACAATACTCCTATATTCTGCCTACTCGCTGCTAACATTCTTCCTCATAATCCTCAAATCGTATCTACATCAGTAATCCATCTGGTCCTGGGTTTTCCAGTAAATTTTCCTCCATAAAATTTGAACAGAAATTTGTTTTTAGGTATTCTGCCGTCTCCTATTCTCATTAAGTGTCCAATGCAACAATCTGTTTTATTTTTAAGAACGTACATTTTGTACAATTGATATTATTTATTGCAAAACGCAACATACAATCCATATTAAGACAATATCGGAACATAAAACAGTAGCAACACCTTACAGATCACAGCAATTTTTGAAAGTTGCGATATTGTCTTAGTGTCGACATGACAAAATATTGTCGAGCCCTTTTATATATTCCTGGAGTCTTTTGTACAATCAGACTGGGAGCTAGAACCTTACCAAGCAAATCCTCCTAAGTACCTAGTAAGGTTTCGTAGACCAACGAATTCAAGTGCCCAAAACAATCCTTGCGAAACTTGGACAGGACCTCCCCTTGTAATCTAACTATTAGAGAATGCCCCGCCGTGGAGTAGTGGTTATACTCCTTGCCTCTGGTCCCGAGGATCGCGAGTTCAAACCTGGCTGGGGTCGAAGCATTTTTTAGGATGTAAAAAATCCAAGGAGCAAGTCCTCCGGGAGGGACTTTAAGCCATGGGTCCCGAGTCTGAATATATTCAGGCTCGTAAAAGATCCTTCAGCCTGAATGAAAAGGCCTCTAACCAAAATTTACCGAATTATCACGTCCTAGTATTACCTTGATTTCCTAGATATCAGTATGAGGTGGAACGCTGACCACGGACCACTCATATGACATCTATACGAAAACAAGTGTAATTAAATTAGTATGGTTCAAATTCTTCCCTGTAGGGAAGAGCGCCTAAATCTCTGTTAAGGGAAACATGGGCTTACAATACATGAAGGGGATAAAACTGCTGAAGAAGTCAGTTCTTGCCACATCCTCTCGTGAACAACAAACTCCAAGCAGCTTTTTTTATTATTTTTGTCATGTTATGATATCATGAATTTTTGAAAATAAACTCGCTCACACAAACGATGTATTTTCGACCATTTGGTTCCTTGATATGAATTGAACGTTATTAAAAATAAAATATGAGCTCTGCATTTCAGGCCTTATGTAAAAAATATTTATTTTGGTGTCATCGATGATGTGTACAAATTTTTACCCAAAACGTTGAAGGTGTCCTACATATGTTGCGATTTCAACCAGGCTTGGTACACATACTAATTGCAACCTGGAATATATGCTTAGAGGGTAAGTGACTCCTACCACCCGTAGGAGCTAATTTTTGTTAAATGTGCTCGAGATCTAAAATTGTTGCTACATTTATGTAATGTTACGAGAATGTGTAGTTATCACCTGTATAAATGTTTAATTCATGATATAGGCAGTTTATGCAATAATATTTAAAGTTGATGTACCGTTTTAATTATATAAATTACAGTTCACACTTTATAGTTTTTTTACTAAAACAAAATGTATCAATATAATGTATACATATTTTATTTCCTAAATATATGATTATTTCACTTACATTGAAGCTTAGAATATAAGGTATAGAGTCCAAATATTGCACACGTGAGGTAAATGGAAGCTCGGAGATACACTTAGCTTATATTATATATATTATATAAAAAAAACGAACGTAACAAGGAATTAAATTATAGTTAACGTAAGGCATAGGTAAACGTTTATTATTGTTATCTTAATAGAATAAAACATTTGTATTGAAAGTAGGTTAAATGTTGCTTCTTAAAATTATGTTTTAAAATCGGCCATTGTACATAAACACCGGTCCTAGAATCACCTTCAAAAGCAAGAGCAAAATGTAAGTAGAAATATACACTGCAATATATTCTATTTTGTTAACAATTATAAGAATTTTGAACTAGACCTTTTAACCAAGCGATAGAAGGATAAGTAGAATAAAAGAGATCCATCTAACTATAGAGGGATCAGTGTTATGGCAGCAATTAGTAGAATGCTTAGTACAATTATTAAAATTATATTGGAGGAACTAATACAAAATATAATATCAGAAGAACAAACAGGTTTCACAGCAGGTATATCGTGCCTTGATAATATATTCGTGAATAGGCATATTACACAAAAGATGTTGGCTAAAGGAAGAGAAGTTCATATGGCATATGTAGACCTGGAAAAGGCATATTACTCTGTACCCATCAACATGCTTTGTGTGGCAATGAAGAAGTTTGGAATACTTACATCTCTTATACATTTTATAAAAATAATGTATGATTTTAAAGCAAGTATTAAGGTTGGAAATATAGTATCCTCGGAATTTTATATGTCAAAAGGATTAAGAAAAGGATGCGGGATGTCACTAACATTGTTCAACATATATGTAGAAGACGTATTAATGAAATGGATTAAGTCATGTAGAGGAATGGGAATCAACATTAATGGTCATTTACTGCAAAATTTATTCTTCGCTGATGACCAGATTATAATAGGACGAAATAAAAAAGATATAGAATATATGATTATAAAGTGGTCGATGCATTTGAGGTAGGTGGACTGAAGATAAATTATACCTATTAAAACAAAATATATGGTAATCGGAGCAAATTCAGAAGACCTACAAATAAATAATATGGTAATGAAACATGTTGAAGAATTTAAATATCTTGGATCTATAATAGATAAATCTGGTACTTGTGAAAAAAAATATATTATTAACAGAATAAATTGTGCAAGGATGGCGATTAGATCCCGGAATGGTCTTTTATGGAATAGAAATTTGACCAGAAAAAAAAAGAGATTATACGGACAATAATATAAAGTATACTTACATATGGATCAGAAAGCTGGACAATAAATGAAAGGATGCAGAAAATAATTTTAGCGACAGAAATGGATGGATTACGGAGAAGTATGAGAATATCCAGGCTACAATATATTCCAAATACATATATCAGACAAGAAATGGATGCACAAGAAACTGTTATCGATAGGATAACAAAGAGAGCTCTACAGTAGTATGGACATATACATCGGAAGTAAGGAAGGCCAGTGGCCTAAACAGGTGTTGGATTGAATGGTACCAGACAGAAGGAAGAGGGGAGAAGTAGAAGAGCATGGTATGAGGGAATATATGATGCCATGATGAAGAGGGTATGGAAGATGGACAATGGGAAGATAGGAATCTCTGGAAGGCAGGAATCAAAGGCAAACTGCAGTAAAGTGGAAAGTCTGTATTAAAAAAAAACAAACCAAATTCTTTTGAACGTTGCGATACAGATGTAACATTTTAAAACAGAATTGAAGTCAGAGGTATTCAATTGCCGCGACATACTACACAAAGGTAGTCTTTCTCATTTTTATATTGTACCAAAATATACCTCTTATTAAATCCTAACTACGATTCACCATGTAATATGATTTAGAAAAATATGTGGCACATTCAGCGGTATTAAGAACAACACTATTTCTAATATGGCTTGTTCGTTACTCAGTACTAACACAATTTTGCACAGAAATATAGCCCGATATTTGTAATACTTAATACAGCATCATCATCATGAACAAATCCGTTTTAGGCCATGTGATCTGTACCATTCTAGTCTGTGATTAGGTTTTTCGAGTAATATGAAGTCCCCTGGGTTGGTTAACAGCCATCCGCATAGTTAGACTAGTCGTAAGGGCTGTAGCCTCTTGTCAGGCTTTCAAATTATGGAATTTCCTCCATGTTTAATGGAAGGATTATACCGCCATGACTGTGCCCGCATTACTTCGTTAGTTATTAACAGGGTGTACCACGTGCAGGTGAGGTTAGGAATAAGGTAGGAGAGGCTGGAGAATGCACATCACTACCTCTTGCACCCGTACTTGATACATACATTTAGAACAAATGTAGTATACAAGCTTGTATTATAATAACGTAAATACAACTCATAGAACGGGAATATTCCTCCGGAGTGTTTCCAGCACATTAACTTGTCACAAACAACAAACCCATATGCTGTCTATCACGATCTGAAAGATTTTATCACATAGATGAACTGTGCAATGCAATAGTAGGCGATATTGGGAACGTGGAGAATATAAGAGTCGCCTACTTTTTCTTAAACGACTGATTAAATGTTTAATTCCAGACAAAATTTGAATTAGTTAATTTTTCTCCTTATACCCAAATTACAATATATTTTAAAATTTATTTTTATTAAATTAATGCTGAAGTAGTAGGTAACGTCATTAACGTTATAATAATTCCAAGAGCAAACTCACGAACAATAATTAAGACTTCATTACAGAAAAAAAAATATAAATGAAGGATTCAGGGGAAGAAAGTAAGCCACATTTTCTTTGAAGCTTTTATAACGTATTTTCAATTGTGCAGCAAACATACTTCCTTATCAGAATGCCAAATGTTTAAGTGATTACAGTCTTTGCTATATTGTATCTTTTACTGTTTCATTCTTCGAAATGCTAGTGCTTTCAATGGATAATCTAATGACGCCTGTAATTATACTTCAACAAAAGGATGTTTCTATGTAACCTTAATATAGTATGATACTATTATGTAATTTGGATTATTTTTACAAGCCTATTATTTTATATCTGGCCTTCATTTATCAATCGACAAAACTGCTGAGAGTGATGGAAAACATTCGATATGATCAACATCATGGTTGTCCAAAGAATTGCATCATCGTTAAGTTACTTAGGCGATGAATTTTGTTCCTACACATTCGGGCCCAACCACAGTTCGGGATGATGCAGCAGCTACTTTTCTGAGTATCACTGGATGTAGACGGGAAATAGTAACCAGCCACTCGTAGGGTCTGGAGAGACAAATCCCGATCATTCATGCCGCGAACGCTTAACATACCGTGAATTTCAGGTCTATTGTAACTTAATTTAACAGCGACGGACGTACACTGACTCAGTTTGGAGTGAATACGAGTATTATTTATTGAACCAGTGTTCACACTACAGTATAATTGTGTATATACGAACGTATATACATTTTAAAATTATTAAGAAATAAGAATTTGTGTAGTCAAATTAGACGAAAATTTAGTCGTAAATATCCTATCAGGCCACTACCTAGTAAAAATTCAATATTAAACTTAGTGAATAAGTTTATCATAACAGGTTCTGTCAATAAAATGAAGAACTAACAAAACCCACATCTGCTTCCAGAGGAACACAGCTAAGAACCATAAGTAGAAAGAATTGATTCGTGTGAATGATAGTTTTATAAGAAGGTGTGATGTCATAATTATGATACTTGATGACCAGCACTTCCAGGATCTCGTATGATAGGGGTGAGTAACATGTTGTTATTTAGTATATTATATCCAATGTAAACCGAGCGCTTGCGGCATACGTTACCGACAATTTTCACACCTCATTGCGCCCGGTAACTATAGTAACATATACGAACGAAGGCGATCGAGTTTATGTGAGTTGTGCGCATCAACGTCATAATGCTTTCAGTGAGCCAATCGCCTGCATTACGTTAAACAAGGCGCATTACTCTGACTACAGTAAATTTGAAGCAGCGAAATGGCATCGTGATGTGCAATATCAGCTTGACCTGCCTTCGTTCGTCCCGAGAGGTATAATGTCCGGACTCTCTGTACTATATTTCGGTTATTGACATGTTAAAACACGTTATAAAAGATAGGCTTTGTAGGACGCATAAAATGATTGCAATGGTTTAGTGAAATCTATGAAAGAAACGTATTGTACAAATATCCTCATATATTTTACAAGATCAATTTTTGTTGGTGCAAGCTTCGCCGCATGAGTTTCTTTAGATGGCTTAAAAACAACAAGACCAAGTTCAGATTGTCAACATTGGAGAAACAAGTTGTTAAAATGTATTAATAGATAATTAGTTCTATATATTTCAAAGTACACCACTGTGGTATCAGTATAATAACGATGCCTGATAAGCAACGTGCCCGGGTTTAATTCTGGTCAGCAAAAGTTATCTGGATCATGATTTTTCGGAATTTTTTCCTCGCCTGAAAAAAATTGTCGGGCCAACGTTTAGGGCAAAATTGTCCCTGAACATCATCTGGTCATTATGGTTATTATCCATATCATATTCATTTTGTTTGTACAAGTAAATGAATGGTGTGTCTTGCATTATATGTTGGTGTTGTTTCGATGGTAGCCATGGATTTGAGATAATCACTTATATAGGGAAGCACCTCATGTCCGTGTGTAGTACAAAATGGTATGATTAAGAATTAAGAATAAGGAATTAGCCCATAATCATCCCATTTCCGGCAAGGGCCTCCTGCGACTTCAGGGTGGCTTACGTTACATCCCCGGGATAGCTAATCACTTGAAACTATTACTTCAACTTTTTTAAGGATTGCTTCCACTTTTGTCTGCCTTGCGCTATTCTAGTCCACAATGTTCCTAGATGACACCTAAACACTTCACGCCAACGCTTTGTTTGGTACAGAGTTAGAAATATTCTCCCGACACGTTGTCTCCCTATAACGATCGCGTGTTATGGAGCATATAGGCTTAGATGAACCTATAAAGATCGCGTGTTATGGAGCATATAGGCTTAGATGAACCTATAACGATCGCGTGTTATGGAGCATATAGGCTTAGATGAACCTATAAAGATCGCGTGTTATGGAGCATATAGGCTTAGATGAACCTATAACGATCGCGTGTTATGGAGCATATAGGCTTAGATGAACCTATAAAGATCGCGTGTTATGGAGCATATAGGCTTAGATGAACCTATAACGATCGCGTGTTATGGAGCATATAGGCTTAGATGAACCTATAACGATCGCGTGTTATGGAGCATATAGGCTTAGATGAACCTATAAAGATCGCGTGTTATGGAGCATATAGGCTTAGATGAACCTATAAAGATCGCGTGTTATGGAGCATATAGGCTTAGATGAACCTATAAAGATCGCGTGTTATGGAGCATATAGGCTTAGATGAACCTATAACGATCGCGTGTTATGGAGCATATAGGCTTAGATGAACCTATAACGATCGCGTGTTATGGAGCATATAGGCTTAGATGAACCTATAAAGATCGCGTGTTATGGAGCATATAGGCTTAGATGAACCTATAAAGATCGCGTGTTATGGAGCATATAGGCTTAGATGAACCTATAACGATCGCGTGTTATGGAGCATATAGGCTAAGATGAACCTATAACGATCGCGTGTTATGGAGCATATAGGCTTAGATGAACCTATAACGATCGCGTGTTATGGAGCATATAGGCTTAGATGAACCTATAAAGATCGCGTGTTATGGAGCATATAGGCTTAGATGAACCTATAAAGATCGCGTGTTATGGAGCATATAGGCTTAGATGAACCTATAACGATCGCGTGTTATGGAGCATATAGGCTTAGATGAACCTATAACGATCGCGTGTTATGGAGCATATAGGCTTAGATGAACCTATAACGATCGCGTGTTATGGAGCATATAGGCTTAGATGAACCTATAAAGATCGCGTGTTATGGAGCATATAGGCTTAGATGAACCTATAAAGATCGCGTGTTATGGAGCATATACGCTTAGATGAACCTATAACGATCGCGTGTTATGGAGCATATAGGCTTAGATGAACCTATAACGATCGCGTGTTATGGAGCATATAGGCTTAGATGAACCTATAAAGATCGCGTGTTATGGAGCATATAGGCTTAGATGAACCTATAACGATCGCGTGTTATGGAGCATATAGGCTTAGATGAACCTATAAAGATCGCGTGTTATGGAGCATATAGGCTTAGATGAACCTATAACGATCGCGTGTTATGGAGCATATAGGCTTAGATGAACCTATAAAGATCGCGTGTTATGGAGCATATAGGCTTAGATGAACCTATAACGATCGCGTGTTATGGAGCATATAGGCTTAGATGAACCTATAAAGGGAGCGTGTTATGGAGCATATAGGCTTAGATGAACCTATAAAGATCGCGTGTTATGGAGCATATAGGCTTAGATGAACCTATAACGATCGCGTGTTATGGAGCATATAGGCTTAGATGAACCTATAAAGGGAGCGTGTTATGGAGCATATAGGCTTAGATGAACCTATAAAGATCGCGTGTTATGGAGCATATAGGCTTAGATGAACCTATAACGATCGCGTGTTATGGAGCATATAGGCTTAGATGAACCTATAAAGGGAGCGTGTTATGGAGCATATAGGCTTAGATGAACCTATAAAGATCGCGTGTTATGGAGCATATAGGCTTAGATGAACCTATAAAGGGAGCGTGTTATGGAGCATATAGGCTTAGATGAACCTATAAAGATCGCGTGTTATGGAGCATATAGGCTTAGATGAACCTATAAAGGGAGCGTGTTATGGAGCATATAGGCTTAGATGAACCTATAAAGGGAGCGTGTTATGGAGCATATAGGCTTAGATGAACCTATAAAGATCGCGTGTTATGGAGCATATAGGCTTAGATGAACCTATAACGATCGCGTGTTATGGAGCATATAGGCTTAGATGAACCTATATAAGATCGCGTTTATGGAGCATATAGGCTTAGATGAACCTATAAAGATCGCGTGTTATGGAGCATATAGGCTTAGATGAACCTATAAAGATCGCGTGTTATGGAGCATATAGGCTTAGATGAACCTATAACGATCGCGTGTTATGGAGCATATAGGCTTAGATGAACCTATAACGATCGCGTGTTATGGAGCATATAGGCTTAGATGAACCTATAAAGATCGCGTGTTATGGAGCATATAGGCTTAGATGAACCTATAAAGATCGCGTGTTATGGAGCATATAGGCTTAGATGAACCTATAAAGATCGCGTGTTATGGAGCATATAGGCTTAGATGAACCTATAAAGGGAGCGTGTTATGGAGCATATAGGCTTAGATGAACCTATAAAGATCGCGTGTTATGGAGCATATAGGCTTAGATGAACCTATAACGATCGCGTGTTATGGAGCATATAGGCTTAGATGAACCTATAAAGATCGCGTGTTATGGAGCATATAGGCTTAGATGAACCTATAAAGATCGCGTGTTATGGAGCATATAGGCTTAGATGAACCTATAAAGATCGCGTGTTATGGAGCATATAGGCTTAGATGAACCTATAACGATCGCGTGTTATGGAGCATATAGGCTTAGATGAACCTATAAAGGGAGCGTGTTATGGAGCATATAGGCTTAGATGAACCTATAAAGGGAGCGTGTTATGGAGCATATAGGCTTAGATGAACCTATAAAGGGAGCGGTGTATGGAGCATATAGGCTTAGATGAACCTATAAAGGGAGCGTGTTATGGAGCATATAGGCTTAGATGAACCTATAAAGATCGCGTGTTATGGAGCATATAGGCTTAGATGAACCTATAAAGGGAGCGTGTTATGGAGCATATAGGCTTAGATGAACCTATAAAGGGAGCGTGTTATGGAGCATATAGGCTTAGATGAACCTATAAAGGGAGCGTGTTATGGAGCATATAGGCTTAGATGAACCTATAAAGGGAGCGTGTTATGGAGCATATAGGCTTAGATGAACCTATAAAGATCGCGGTGTTATGGAGCATATAGGCTTAGATGAACCTATAAAGGGAGCGTGTTATGGAGCATATAGGCTTAGATGAACCTATAAAGGGAGCGTGTTATGGAGCATATAGGCTTAGATGAACCTATAAAGGGAGCGTGTTATGGAGCATATAGGCTTAGATGAACCTATAAAGGGAGCGTGTTATGGAGCATATAGGCTTAGATGAACCTATAAAGGGAGCGTGTTATGGAGCATATAGGCTTAGATGAACCTATAAAGGGAGCGTGTTATGGAGCATATAGGCTTAGATGAACCTATAAAGATCGCGTGTTATGGAGCATATAGGCTTAGATGAACCTATAAAGATCGCGTGTTATGGAGCATATAGGCTTAGATGAACCTATAACGATCGCGTGTTATGGAGCTTAGATGAACCTATAAAGATCGCGTGTTATGGAGCATATAGGCTTAGATGAACCTATAACGATCGCGTGTTATGGAGCTTAGATGAACCTATAAAGATCGCGTGTTATGGAGCATATAGGCTTAGATGAACCTATAAAGATCGCGTGTTATGGAGCATATAGGCTTAGATGAACCTATAAAGATCGCGTGTTATGGAGCATATAGGCTTAGATGAACCTATAAAGGGAGCGTGTTATGGAGCATATAGGCTTAGATGAACCTATAAAGATCGCGTGTTATGGAGCATATAGGCTTAGATGAACCTATAAAGGGAGCGTGTTATGGAGCATATAGGCTTAGATGAACCTATAAAGGGAGCGATAAAACGAAGGTTAACTCTGTTTGCAATTACATATCATATTTAATCTTAAATTATTTTATCATTTTGAAATTTATTCTGAATTATTTTAATTACCTGCAGAAAGGGTTGTCTTAACGACATTGTTTAAATTTCACTGATTTTAGCGAATTCTGATGGAATGAAGCTGTTGAGATTGTTCTCATGAAAGGATTTTTAAAAATCTTACTGATCCTCACCGATTCTACCTAGGAGACATATAAATTAAACTTCACCAACATTATATATTTATTGTGTGTGTGCGTGAGCGTTGCCTTTAACGTTCTAGTGACTATAATGTTTGTTTTATGGAACTAAATTAGATATATAGCATATAATTTTAAAAATAAAACATCCAATTCATTAATCATCAAAATTGGACCATTACCTGACGTTCATCGCAAATTTCGATGTTTCACAACGAAACACTACTAAGATCAGACCACAAGAAATGCTGATTTTACGTGAATACCGAAATTAAAAATTAACTCTATGGACTGCAATATTTGGTTCGTCGCAATGTATATCTTACAATGTAATTAACGCTTCAATTGACAACGTATCCCATAGTATACATTACTTTAATATATTTACTATTTTAATGAAGTATTGGAAAAATGACTAGATATATATTATCTAAATTAGTGTAAAATTATACAACAATATGCAATTAAGTAATGAAATATGATTATGCATTATTTTTTCTCGGCGGTCAGGAGCATTAAAGGTTTATACTTTCTAAGGCAGTCTTAATCGACACACTATATTTGTATAAAATATTCAGATAGGCCTTTCGGAACCGGTTACATTTTCAACACTGTCCATTGGGTACTGGTTTTGTTTGACAAATATATTGTAGAATGGGATGATCTGGAGGGGCATGTTTTCGTTCAGTTTCTTGTTTGCTTCACGTTTTTTATTTCTTGTAATATGTTTATTCTTCTGTTATGTTTTCGTTATGCATTACTGAGATGATGTTTTCTATTGTGTTGAACTGATGACCTGTGTTTGTAACATACTTAGCGAAACTAGATTTGCCTCCATTTTTTATTAAATCAGTGAAACGCTCGCTATATCTTATTTTAAAACTCCTGGCTGTATATACAATTTCTCTCAACTTTTCACACTTTTTCTTAAAAGGTCTAATACTTGCAATAGATTTAGATTTATTTATCATGATGGAGTTAAGGCCATATGGCCTTTTCGTCCACTCACCACGACAAACATATATTACATCAGAATATAACAGTCTCAATTAACTTTAATATTAAATACTATATACAAATTAGATCAAAAAAGATAATATCTATTATATTACGGTCTATAATGCAACCAGTTAATGTTAGTTATAATTGAGACTAAAACTAATAATAAAATGTATACAAGCAGACGTACTAAATTGTCCCTGTCTAATGTATACAAAACAAAGAAAAATGAGATATAGATAACGAATTTTACAATTATACAATATTTAAAACAAAACAAAAAATATTTGTCATTCTTAATATTATTTTCATAAATAATTTTTTTGTTAATTGTTAAAAGAATACTATCAGCGAGGTGTATAAGTTAGTTTGTAATTAAATAATTTTTTAGTTTTTGTTTTTGAAGAATGTTATAGTTAGACCGTCTCTGACATAGGGCGGAAGGGAATTCCATGTTTTGGTAAGTGAGACCGTAAAAGATAATGAATAATACACAGTGTGATGTGGAAGGATATAAAGAACAATGTGCTGATAGAATCGAGTGTCAAGTTTATGTGTGTCGGATAGTCTAATGAAGCGGCGTGATAAATAATTAGGCGATGATGTGTGAAAAAATTTTATAGAGAAGGGATAGGGAATGGACAGTTCTACGATAATTTTTCCAGGGACGGTGTATAATGGTCAAATTTGCGAATGCCAGAAATAAATCGTGCGCACGAATTATGATCACGTTGAAGTTTTTGAGTGAAAATAATATTTAAGTCTGTAAAAAGAGTGTCACAATAATCAAAATGGGGCATTGCAAGTGTTTCTACTAACATATTCCCAACAGCGAATGGCAATTTCTTACGCGAATTAATGAATATATTATTGACAAGACTGTTTTGCATATGTGGTTTATTGTGTATTCCAATTTAAGTAGTTGTCAATAAATATTCCTAGAATTTTTACTGTCTCACTATAAAGGAAAGCTGGCATCAGAAAATTTCTCCATGTAGTCTTGGCTGATGATATTTGTTTGTATTATCGTGAACTCCACAATTGGAGACCTAGAACGCAAAAGGGGGATAAGTCCACCTTTTTGGAATAATACTGTACTGTTGATTTGCAAAGTAAAAAAAGAAAAAGTATGTATTATTTAGTGCATAAGGGAATACATAAGTCTCTTCTTATCGCCTCTATAAGCTTTAGAATCCTACCCCACATATTAGTTGTGTGTAAGAAAAGGATAAGTTTCGACATATCCCATTTATGCACCGAATATACTTTGAATATATCCTGGAGGAAGCAGCACATACTGAGTACTACGTACTACAGCGCGATTATTGAAAACTAACTTTTCCTTCAGCTGATAAATATGACACAAAGTAGTGACGACTGTACTGAATTTGAGGAACCAGGCAGTGAATATAAACCTTCTGATACGGAACACGCTGACTCAGGACAACGTAAATGCAACAATAAGCACATAGGTAAAAAGAGGAAGAGAAATCCAAAGGATTGGAAATGAAATCTATCGAAATTCGGAAGGTACACGTGGTGAAACATACACAGGATATAAAGTTAAGATACACCCAGAAAAAAAAAGCTACAAACTGTAAGTGTAAAAATAATTGTCTTAATGTTTTGTCTGAAAACGAGAAACGCTTTATTTTTATCTTCAATACGCAATCGCATCGAAATAACTAATACTCTTATTTCAGCGGACTGATTACTGTGCTATCTTTAGCCCGACGCAGAGCAAAACACGGAAAAAAGGCCCCTCGTTCTGTCAGTTATACGTACAAAGTAAGTATAAATTTTGATTAAATAATAACTACCCCAGCCTACCAGATACCAGTACTTCAGAAATCTGGTAAAACCTGAATAGAATGGGAATTGGGAGAAAAGGCAAACAGGTAGACAAATTACCTGTTTCCCTGGACTCCTCAATAATCACTTCACAGGCATAACTACTACTCCAAAGGATAAAGAACAAACAACTAATGAATTATCACTGAAAGATCAATCCGACACAGAACATTTCCACTTCTCATATGTTACAGATTACGACGTAAAGAAAGCCATTACGCGAATAAAAACCAAACGACGATATGAGGGCTGAACAACCTAGCGACATTGCGACCACAATTGATCAAAATGTCATTAGAAATATTTGAACTCACCACCATTCATCCCAAGCCATTTGTTCGCAATATTAGACTATGTTAAAGCGACGCCTATTTACCTAACCACATCTCCGAGATCCCCCTTATGTTGGACCGATATGAGTGCTGTGCTGCAGCTGGAGTAGTGTGGCTCAATCCGCACTGCCGGCTGTCTGTCTATTCACTTGTCAGGAGTATGGTTTCCGTTCCTTTTAATCTATAGAGGTAACACCTAATATCACCTAACAGAAACCTACATGGTTTTCCGGCTGAACACCAACGCCAATAAATACATGAAAGACAAGTGACTAAACTCCATACAGATAGTCATTTGGGTGTTGAGGAGCTCAAGTGTTTCCAGATGCGACACAATGGCCCTGCGCGACAGATATTTAAAAAAATGGGGTCTCGGTTTTAAGTTACTTACACTTTTAACTCATAATCCTTTTTATTCTCCGATTAAAAGAAAACGGAGATATCTAAAAAAATAAAAGTAGGTTTTGATAGGAGAACATCTACTGGTTCCTTTATTATACGCGTAAAATGATAAACGTAATGGGGTACTTCATCATTGATTGTTTGTTTTTTATTTTAATAGATAAACCGTAAAGTTATAAAATAATGTAACTTTAATCGTTTACATCCTTCATTGCACCGCATCTCTTTTATGCTATGTTCCGGATTTATATCTTCATAAATGTGCTTCAGATTTATTAATCTTCAAGCATATAAAATAAATTTTGTTAATGAAAACCTGCCTTTAAGTTTTCAATTGTTTAAAAAAGGCAGAGATTAACTTAAGCAAGTATGGAGATATGTCATAAATTATACAAGAGTGTTCGATAAATGAATTCATTACAGATCACAATCTGATTATCCTTAGGGCTTTTAACCTAAGAAAGAGGTTCACATTTATTTTAAATGTTATAGGCCTAAATAATTGTACCTATATTAGGCTCAACTACCTTACTGCAAGTTGTTGTGCATTTTATAGTGAGTATGAAGTAAATAATCTTGTGGCATCGGGAGTCGAGGGGTGAGATGAGATGAAGAATGTTTAACGATTCCTAAAATCTTGATACTCGGGAACCCGGCTTAACGTTTCTCCCGGAGGCTTTGTCCAATCGATGTTTGCACCCTTGAAATTCATAGATCCTATTTAGCTTTGAATCTGCGATCCTTGGGAGTGGAGGCAAGGATCAACGTGACGCGCCGTCTTAGGAATAGATCAAACTAAATTGATGAAATCAGTATGGATACGTTTTATGCAGTGGGACGGTAGATACCCAAAAAAAAAAAACCTTCTGTGATTCCGATCGTCAACTGTGAATCTCGGAACACAGAGGTGGATTAACCAGTTAACCTCGGAGTCTATGTGTTTATAATCACATAAAGTTTTAAAATGTCTTTACTTTGTTGTGTAAAATCATTCATGTGTTCTGTAGGGAAATAAGCATAACTGAATTGGATGGTTCATAAACTCCCACAAGGGAGAACCCTTATCCCACGTGGGATGTACAGATTAATTATTATTACTTTTATAGAAGGTTATTGATAATTATAATATTTACGAAAATAGTCCCTGGCGAATTGAGATACAAGATATTACATATTTTAATTTTTTTTTTCAGTTTATCGGCCCACTGATTTCGTCATCAGCAATTCTGGCTACGGAATAAACTATTCCGGGTTCGATTCCCGGTCCTGTATATGCACAATTTTCTCTAGATATTTATTTATGTATGGCTGTGTATGTGTGTGTGCCTACGCGCGCGCCTGCGCGCCAAGTGTATGAGGTATCTACGTTTAAAATCTAAGAGGTTAAAGATATGGAGAGGGAAAAAAAAATAAGTAAAATCAGTAAATTATTATTGTAATTAATGGTATTAACTAAATCACTGGCACTGTCGAACACGTAGGTTCATGGCCGCGCGGACATAAGTTCTCCATATATCCCTATCCTGTGCTAATGCTTTCCTATCATTCCCTGTATAATCTACTTCCCTCAAATCATAGGTAATGTTATTCTCCCACCTCATTCTTCGTTTACCAACTGGGCGTTCTCCCTCTGATTTTCCTACAAGAAGTTTCCATTCAGGTCTTTCATTCCCAATTGGTGCCACATGTCCTGCCCATCGCAGTCTACGAGACTTAACTGTTCTCATTATACCTGGCTTTCTATAAAGACCATGTGATTCACTGTTATGCAGTCTTCTCCATTCGCCTGTCTGTTCATCTCTCTTTTGTCCAAAAACTTTCCTAAGAACTTTATTCTCAAATACTCGTAATGTCCTTTCCTCCCTTAAAGTAAGACCCCATGTTTCGCAATCATATAATATAACTGGTAGAATAATAGTTTCATATATTTTCAGTATAACGTGTTTTGAAAGGAGTTGGGAAATCAAGAGTCCATGTAATGCATAATAACACGCATTTCAAGAATTGAGCCTCTATTTAATTTTCTTGTGCATCTCATTCCTGTGATTTTTGTTCCTAGGTATTTGAATTCAGCCACTTGCTCAAAATTTCCCTCATTAATCATTAACTGTCCAGTTTCATTATATAATCCATTTCTACGTGTGACAATATATTTTGTTTTATTGATATTTACTTCCAGTCCTAATTTCTTAGTGTTACACAATAGTGTATGCGTGTTGTCCTTTAGTATCTCCTCGCTATCGGCCAATGGTACTACATCTTTAGCATAAATCAACAGCTTATTAATACTATTGAGTTGTAGGCCTTCTTCATCCACTAATGATTTGATGGCATACTCTAGTACACAATTAAATAGTAGAGGAGATACTGCACCTCCTTGCTTCAACCTATTGTGGATTTCAAAAATATCCGAAACTGTTTGCCTACACGCACCCTACTCTTTGTGCGATTTAGACACATTCGTGTAAGTCTAACTAACATTCTAGGAATTCCGAATTCTAGCAGGATACTACACATCTTCTCCCTCTTTGCGTTTTTTAATGTCTACGTATAGTTGATGTACTGTAGCATATTTCCATTTCTTTTCTAAATTTTTTTGTACTAAATATCTGATCTGTTGTAGACCTGTTTCTTCTAAATCCACATTGATGATATCTTAGAATGTCATCAATAAAAGTAGTAAGTCTGCTTACTAATATAATTGTTAGAATCTTGTACGAAGTTGAAAGTAATGAGATGCCCCTGAAGATGTTGCAATTAATTTTATTTCCTTTGTTATAAATTGGTACGATAATTGATTCCTTCCATTCATCTGGAAGAGCTTCTTTTTCCCAAATCATACTAAACAACCAGCGTATCTTGTCCATCAATTTTTCTCCTCCTGATTTTATCAGATCTGCTGGGATCTCATCTGTACCTGATGCTTTATACTGCTTCAATTTTTCTATCACCATTTCAACCTCTAATACACTTGGTTCTACGATTAGCATTTCTGCTGTCTGTAAATTGTCCTCGTGAATATCCTGTTCTGTATGTACATTTAATAATTGATTAAAGTAACTTTTCCGTCTGTTTAATATACTCCTGGAATCTGCAATCATATCCCCCTTTATGTTTGTTCAAGCCTGGAATCCTTTTCTTCTCTATCCTAATTCTCTGATATCATTTTCAAATGTTCCTATTTTGGCATTCATTTGAAGATCATTAATCTTCTCTCTCAGATATTCCCTTTTTACACACTTTATATTAGTTTGTCCTGTATCTATTTAACTCTCTATCTATCTAACTATATATCTATCTATCTATCTATCTATCTATGTAACGGAATCTTTGAACGCGATTTTCACCCACTTAAGATCATTGCATCTTCTTGAAACTTTGTATACTTGTAAAGGACCCGTGACAACACAACAATTTCATTTTGTTCTAAAATCCTGACCAGAATCAACAGAAAATCAAAAATCGTGTCTTTGTATCTATGTAACGGAACCTTTCAACGCGATTTTCACTCACATAGAGACATTGGATCGACTTGAAACTTTGTATATTTCTACACGACCCGTGACAATACAATAATTCATATTCTAGGTGAAAACCTGTGACTAGTCTATTTTGCTATTTATTCACTTTTAACCTTTGCAATTATTCTAATTATGTACTCTTTATAGATCTCTTTTATTAACCAAACCTTTTTAATTAATGATGAAAAAAATAATAAAAATCTTAATGTTCCTATCCCTTCTCTCTTTTTTCTAAAATCCTGGCCAGAATCATCAGAAAATAAAGAAAATGTGTCTCTGTATCTATATAACGGATTTTTGACAACGATTTTCACCCACTTAGAACCATTGGATCGACTTGAATCTTTGTATACTTTTAAAGGGCTCGCGACAATACAATATTTTCATATTTGTTTCTAACATCCTGGCGACAATCGTCAGAAAATTAAAAAATGTGTCTTTGTATCTATGTAACGGAATCTTTGAACACTTATAAACATTGGATCGACCTGAACATTTGTACACTTATAAAAGACCCGTGATACTATAATAATTTCATATTTTGGTTCTAAAATCCTGGCCAGAATCATTAGAAAATAAAAAAAATGAAAACTGGTATAATAGGTCGCGGACTTCTCGACTTTTTAGTCGATCGCTTTAAGAGCTCAGTTGGTAGAGCGGTGAACTCTAGTGGTATATAATTTCAGTAAACCATAGGTCGCTGGTTCAAATCTGGCTGGGAGGATTTTTTTAGACGAGTAATACTTTTATCTCATACTACAATAGTACCGAATTTAAAGATATTTACATTTTTATCTTATTCTGTAAAATATTAAAACTAAAAAATAAAAAATAAATAATAGTTTAAAAAACTAAAACAACACGCTTTGTTACAAAACCGAACTAAAAAATGAAAAATTA
The DNA here is from genome assembly GCA_030220185.1 of Diploptera punctata. Lineage (NCBI taxonomy): Eukaryota > Metazoa > Arthropoda > Insecta > Blattodea > Blaberidae > Diploptera > Diploptera punctata. The sequence goes on along the minus strand of JASPKZ010007288.1, from coordinate 2,299,147 downwards.
TTTTAATTTCCAACACGCATGGGATAAAATTAAAGTGGTCAACAAAAAAATCATCTCCAACACATCTAGAATAAATCTAGAGTTATCAACAAAAACAAACTAATTTTACCATCAAAAGCGTGGGGTGCTTTTTATGATTTATACATTTTGTTCTTAGAGACTTTACTTTTACCAATATCTGTTTATTATCAAATATATTAATTGATATAGAGCACCCCTCGCTTTTGATGGTAAAATTATTTTCTTCTTGTTGATAACTCTTGTTTGATTCTAGATGAGTTGGAGATGATGTTTCTATTGACCACTTTAATTTTATCCCAAGCGCGTTGGAAATTAAAATTGTTTTTCATTTTTTCGTTCAGTTTTCTAATAAAGCGTGTTGTTTTAGTTTTTAAAACTATTATTACTCTTTATAAGATACTATTAAATTGTCAGCATCAGAAAGCATTGGCTGTTTAAAAAAGAGGCAAAACAAGAAATGGTTTGATGAGGAATGTGTCGACATTGTAAAGAAAAGAAAGCTAGCAAAAATGAAATGGTTGCACGAGCCAAATGAGGTAAATTTAGAGCAATTGGGTAGTGTTAGACGGGAAACCACCAAGTTACTAAAGAGTAAAAAGAGGGAATATTTGAGAGAGAAGATTAATGATCTTGAAATGAATGCAAAAAATAGGAACATTAGAGAATTATATCAGGGAATTAGTATAGAGAAGAAAGGGTTTCAGGCTAGAACAAACATAATTCGGAATGAAAATGGGGATATGATTGCAGATTCTAGGAGTATATTAAATAGATGGAAGGTTACTTTAATCAGCTATTAAATGTACATACAGAACAGGACATTGAGGAGGATAAGTTACAGACAGCAGAAATGCTAGTCGCAGAACCAAGTGCATTAGAGGTTGAAATGGCGATTGAAAAATTGAAGATGTATAAAGCATCAGGTTCAGATGAGATCCCAGCAGAACTGATAAAATCAGGGGGAGAAAAATTGATGGACAAGATACGCTGGTTGCTTAGTATGATTTGGGAAAAAGAAGCTCTTCCAGATGAATGGAAGGAATCAATTATCATACCAATTATAAGAAAGGAGATAAAACTGATTGCAACAACTACAGGGGCATCTCATTACTTTCAACTTCGTACAAAATTCTAACAAATATATTAGTAAGTAGACTTACTCCCTATATTGATGACATTCTAGGAGATCACCAATGTGCATTTAGAAGAAACAGGTCTACAACAGATCAGATTTTCAGTTTAAGACAGATTTTAGAGAAGAAATGGGAATATAATGGTACTGTACATCAACTATATGTAGACTTCAAAAAAGCATATCATTCAATTAAGAGGGAGAAGTTATATAGATATCGCTGGAGTTTGGAATTCCTAAAAAGTTAGTTAGACTTATACGAATGTGTCTAAATGGAACAAAGAGTAGGGTGCGTGTAGGCAAACAGTTTTCAGACACTTTTGAAATCCAGAATGGGTTGAAGCAAGGAGATGCACTATCTCCTCTACTATTTAATTTTGTACTAGAGCATGCCATTAAATCTTTAGAGAATGAGGAAGGCTTACAACTCAATGGTATTAATAAGCTGTTAGTTTATGCTGATGATGTTGTACTACTGGCCGATAGCGAGGAGATACTAAAGGCCAACACGCACACACTATTGAGTAACACTAAGAAATTAGGACTGGAAATAATATCAGTAAAACTAAATATATGGTCACACGTAGAAATTTCAGTATATAATGGAAATGGACAGCTAATGACAAATGAGGGAAATTTTGAGGAAGTGGCTGAATTCAAATACCTAGGAACAATATTCACAAATAGGAATGAGATGCAAAAAGAAATTGAACATAGGCTCAATTCTGGAAATGCATGCTATTATGCATTGCAGAGACTTTTGATGTCCCAACTCCTTTCAAAAAACGTTAAGCTGAAAATATATAAAACTATTATTCTACCAGTTATATTATATGGATGCGAAACCTGGACTCTTACTTTAAGGGAGGAAAGGAGATTACGAGTATTTGAGAATAAAGTTCTTAGGAAAATTTTTGGACCAAAGAGAGATGAACAGACAGGTGAATGGAGAAGACTACATAACAATGAACTACATGGTCTTTATAGGAAGCCAGATATAATAAGAACAGTTAAGTCTCGTAGACTGCGATGGGCAGGACATGTTGCGCGTATGGGGAATGAAAGACGTGCATGGAAGCTTCTTGTAGGAAAGCCAGAGGGAAAACGCCCAGTTGGTAGACCAAGGATGAGGTGGGAGAACAACATTAACTATGATTTGAGGGAAGTAGATTATACAGGGAATGATTGGAAAGCATTGGCTGAGGATAGGGATGTATGGAGAGCTTATGTCCGCGCGGCCATGAACCTTCGGGTTCGATAGTGCCAGTGAGTTAGTTAGTTAGTTAGTTAGTTATTATTACTCTTTAGAAACCTCATGGTTTCCCGCCTAACACTATCAAATTGCTACAAATATAACTAATTTTGCTCGTGTAACCATTTTAATTTTGCTAGTTTTCTTTTTCTTTACAATGTCGGAATATTCCTCATCAAACCATTTCTTGTTTTGCTTCTTGGCCGTGCGGAAAAAAAGCTTTCCATTAATCCAATTTCTCCTCTCTCTAATGGTGTTTATTGTTGTTCTCACTCTTATTGGTTTACTTTCTGGGGATTTTCCTCTAATTTTCGTACAGATATACTCCATGCGTCTCTTTCATTCCTCATATGAGCCCATATTATGCCTATAGCAATCTACGAGACATAACTGTTTTTGTTGCATCGGTTTCCCAAAATTCTTGTAGCTCATTGTTATTTAATTTTTATTAATTTGTCTGTGTGTCTTTCAATGGTAAAATGAACCTAAGTAGTTTATTCCCAAATGCTCCTGAAATTTTGTTCACTCTTAGAGTAAGATACAATTATCCCGTTCTTTATATTAGGGTGAAGTGGGTGAATATCGATCGACAATCAGTCGAATAACTGTAATATTATTAGTAAACAAGAATTAACTAAGCAAGGATAATTGTTCACTCTTCCATTAGTTACTTAGTTGTACATAAAAAATACAAATATAGTTTCAAATATTCTCGAACAATTGTATTCTAATAACCAGATTTGATCGGAATTCTCCAGAAATTGCGTAATTCCGATCAACCTATTGAAAGGAAACAAAAAGCTGAAATGCGTGATTATGCAATAGTTGCTGTCTCACCGAACAAATATCACAGATGTATTTCTTTGCTGTGTCTAATGCACTGCATTCTGCATGAGCCCGATTGAACATGAAGAGGACCTCTATCACAAAATGCTATCACAACACACACACACACACACACACACACATATATATATATATATATATATATATATATATATATATTATCTAAATATTAAACATTAATCTTCTTCGTCTTCTTACAAGGATTGAACCTTTTTGGATCGTTCCGGCTCCAGGTATTATAACTGTTGTGTTCATATCTTTCGTGGTTAAACATTAATAATAAAATAAATACTGAAACAATGCTGGGTCATTTCCACCACTCGGGGTAATTCCGATTTGTATTGTTCGGAGTTATTCCAATGCGCCGTGTTGGAAATAATTTGGCACAATTTCGTGTAGGAGTTACATGTTGAATCTGTAAGTAATTATTTCATATTAATATTCATTCTGTTATCAAAATACGAAACATTTGTAGCCTATATTTAATTGATATATATATATATATATATATACATACTTACCTGTTATAAGTCAGCTAAAATTTCTTACAAGAAAATTATACAAAACACGAAATATCCACCACACTGCAAAGAACTTGCGCAGGTAGTAAGACATTATAAACAATGCTTGAAAAATTTCGAAGAATATGGCAGCAATATGCAGAAAGCGAGTGTAATCGTGATTTATGAATAATATAGTGATTGAATTAACCTCCATGATAACAATTCCTCCACTTTACCCTATCATTAATATCATCTTTAAAATTAAAAGACAGCCGACTTCTACAAGAAATTTAACGCGAATAGAAAGAAGAGTAGAAATACACAACGTGAGATTTACTGGATACTAAAAACAATTCAGAATCGATATTGTCTCAGAAATTAAAATGTTATTAAATAAAAGTGGATTAAAAAATAGAATTACAGTAATACTAATGCTCCGAGTCAGGAATTTTACTATTTACAGTATTATTGTTGCATTTAGGTAAAATCCAAACTGTGTATTACATAAGTTAGAGGAGAGTGAGTTGGGGAGAAGGCGCTATCCATCATGAGTGATAAGGATTTGCAGACGCTGATGAAGCTCCACGACCGGCTGCACATTGCTTCGTCGACACACATCCATCACCCACTAACTTTTATAAATAAAGCTTACTCAGTTAAATCACTTCTTCTTACAAATCGTGCATCTGTCTTATATACTTATTTTCGGTTTCACGGTTATTTCACGATGATAACGTTAATTAAAATGAACGTATCTTACTTCCCAAGTTTGTGTCATCAATTGACTTAAAATTTAATTTTTGATTCATGGAATTTCAAATACAAATTTTAATACCGGTATTTGATTATTAAGCCTCTAAGGAAAATGAGTACCAGACGCTTCTCCTGGTTCTCCTGGTCGCACATAGCTTACAACCCGAGTGATATATCGTGATCACTTTGCGAGGATGTTCCAGGCCTCAAAGTCATACAACAGTATGATGCTGATCACAGCTTTGTAAAATGTTAGCTTGATCCTGCGAGACAATGTATGTGACTTGAGAAATGGATATAAAATTGCTATCGTTGAATGAGCTTTGTGTTGTAAATGCCGAATATGAATTTTGAATGTAAGCTTGGAATCCAGATCAAGTCCAAGATACTTGACTGAAGGTTCTAAGCATAAGATTTTGAGTTCCCAAGTTAAGTTGGAAAGGAGAGTGTCTTGAATTGGAAGTTGTTTAATTTCTCAACATATGTAATCAACGAACTTGAATGTGGTTTCTGATTTATGGAATTTTAAATTTATAAACTTTTTGTATTATACTGCTCACGAGCGCACAAACTGAACACAGAATATTCACCTAATATAGATGTAATCTTATCGTTGTGTTCTGGAGCGAGCGCAAGTTTCTCTGGTCTCATACGCGAAGATGCATGATGTATTCGACAGGACGGAATGACAATAGCGGTCCCTAGTATTTCGAATGAGTAATGCTGCCATACGAATTGAGATATTATTATTATTATTATTATTATTATTATTATTATTATTATTATTATTATTATTATTATTATTATTATCAGAGAATATAGAGAGAAATAGCTTACACTTGTGGAGAGAATGAATGTAACAAGATTACCAAGAGCAGCATTCAACTACAAGCCAAGAGGTTCAAGGAATGTAGTAAGGCCAGTGAAAAGATGGACAGAACAACTGTGCGGTCGAACAGAAAATTTTACCAAGCCCGTGAAATGAAGAAGAAGAAGAAGATTATTATTATTGTTATTATTTATTATTATTATTTTATTATTATTAAACTAACTCACTGGCACTATCGAGCCCGTAGGTTCATGCCCTCGCGAACATAAGCACTCCATACATCCCTATCCTGAGCTAACGTTTTCCAATCATCCCTTGTATAATCTACTTCCTCACATCATAGTTAATGTTATTCTCCCACCTCATTCTTGGTCTACCAACTGGGCGTTTTTCCTCTGGTTTTCCTACAAGAAGCTTCCATACACGTCTTTCATTCCCCATTCATGCCACATGTTCTGCACATCTCAGTCTACGAGACGTAACTGTTCTCATTATATCTTGCTTCCTATAAAGGCCATGTAATTCAGTGTTATGTAGTCTTCTCCATTCACCTGTCTGTTCATCTCTCTTTGGTCCAAAAATTTTCCTAAGAACTTTATTCTCAATTACTCGTAATCTCATTTCCTCCCTTAAAGTAAGAGCCCATGTTTCGCAACCATATATTATAACTGGTAGAATAATAATTTCATATATTTCCAGTTTAACGTTTTTTGAAAGGAGTTGGGAAGTCAAGAGTCTATGTAATGCAAAATAACATGCATATCCAGAACTGAGCCTATGTTTAATATCCTTGTGTATCTCATTCCGGTTTGTGATTATTGTTCCCAGGTATTTGAATTCAGCCACTTCTTCAAAATTTCCCTCATTTGTCATTAGCTGTTCATTTCCATTATATAATGTACTTTTATTTGTGGCCATATATTTAGTTTTATTGATATTTACTTCCAGTCCCAATTTCTTAGTGTTACTCAGTAGTATGTGTATGTTAGCTTTTATAATCTCCTCGCTATCGGCCAGTAGTACTAGATCATACTACTAATAGCTTATTAATACCGTTGAGTTGTAAGCCTTCTTCATCCTCTAAAGATTTGATGGCATACCCAAGTACAAAATTAAATAGTAGAGAAGATAGTGCACCTCTTTGCTTCAACCCATTGTGGATTTCAAAACTATCCGAAAACTGTTTGCCTACATGCACCCTACTCTTTGTGCCATTTAGACACATTCGTATAAGTGTAACTAATTTTTTAGGAATTCCGAAATCTAGCAGAATACTTTATAACTTCTCTATCTTAATTGAATGGTATACCTTTTGAAAGTCTACGTATAGTTGATGTACAGTAACATTATATTCTCATTTCTTTTCTAAAATCTGTCTTAAGCTATAAATCAGATCTGTTGTAGTCCTGTTTCTTCTAAATCCACATTGATGATCTCCCAGAATCCCATCAATGTAAGTAATAAGGCTTACTTACTAACAAGATATTATTTTGTTAGGAATTTGTATAACGGAAGTTAGTTTGCCCTGTAGTTGGTTTTGCAATCAGTTTTATCTTATTTCTTAATTAAGCGAGTATGATAATTTAATTCTTCCCATGTCATCTGGAAAGAGGTTCTTTAGCCAAAATCATATTATTAAGAAATGGAGTATCTTGTCCATCGATTTTTACTCCCACCTGATTTTTATCAGTTCTGATGGGATATCATCTGAACCTGATGCTTTATGACAGCTTCTTACAGTATGCTATCGACATTTCAAACCTCTAATGCACTTGGTTCTAGGCTTAATATTTTCTGCTGTCTGTAAATTATCCTCTTCGATATCCCGTTGTGTATGTTCATTTAATAATTGATTAAAGAAACTTTTCCAAGTATGTAATACACTCCTGGAATCTGCAATCGTATCCCCCCATTTTCATTCCGAATTATGTTTGTTCTAGCCTGAAACCGTTTCCTCTCTATCCTGATTCCCTTTTATAATTCTCTAATGATCCTATTTTTGGCATCATTCATTTCAAGATCATTAATCTCCTCTCTCACATATTCCCTCTTTTTACTCTTTAGTAACCTTGTGGTTTCCCATATGACACTACCCAATTGCTCCAAATTTACCTAATTTAGCTCGTGTAACCATTTAATATTTGTTTGCTTTCTTTTCTCTACAATGTCAGCACGTTCCTCATCAAACCGTTTCTTGTTTTGCCTCTTTTTTAAGTGAACAATGCTTTCTGATGCTGACAATACAATAGGATATATTATATACTCCCATTCTTTATTTATATTAGTTTCTTCTTCGTTTGCCACATTGTCATTTCAATACTTCAAATCTATTTGCAATTTTAATTTGGTATTCTTGCTGCATTTCATCATATTTCACGTTTTTTAAATCAATTTTTTCAGAATCATCTTTAGCGTTTGTTCCTCTCATTAGCGATAGCCGTTGTCTGATTTTCACCTCGACGAGATGTTGATCCGAATTGCAGTCTGTCCCTCTATCTGATCTAACATCGGTGATCCTACTGTGCCAGCGTTTGTCCACTAATACATGATCTATCTGGTTCTGAGTTTCTCCATCTGGAGACGTCCAGATGTATTTATGAATATCCTTATGCTGAAATGTTGTGCTCTTAACAATGAGATTCTTTGATGTGTTAAAAGTGACTAATGTAAACCCATTGTCGTTACTATCTTCATGAAGACTTAATTTGCTTATTGTCGGTTTAAATATATCTTCCCGCCCCACCTTTTGCATTAAAATCTCCTAAGACAATTTTCATATGATATCGTGAAAGACTATCAAATACGCATTCTTATTCTTAATAGAACTCATCCTTGATCTTATCATCTTTTTCTTCTGTGGGAGCATGTACATTTACGATTACAAAATCATGCCGTTTACCCTTTACAATTATGTATGATATCCTATCACTGACAAACGTAATATCTCGGATAGCGGATAAGATCCTCATTCGGACTAATAATTTGAATTTCCAACACGCTTGGGATAACATTAAAGTGGCTAGCAAAATAATCTTCTCCAACACATATAGAATAAAACTAGAGTTATCAGCAAAAGGAAAATAATTTTACCATCAAAAGCATAGGGTGCTCTGTATCAATTACTATATATGATAATAAAACATATATTGGTAAAAGTAAAGTCTCTAAGAACAAAATGTATAAATAATAAATGGCACCCCACGCTTGTGATGGTAAAATTATTTTCTTTTTGTTGATAAGTCTTGTTTTATTCTATATGTGTTGGAGATGATTTTTTGTTTGGACACTTTAATTTTATCCCAAGCGTGTTGGAAATTAAAATTAATTTTCATTTTCTTAGTTCGGTTTTCTAATAAAGAGTGTTGTTTTAGTTTTTTAAAACTATTATCTATTTTTTATTTTTTTATTTTAATATTTTAATGAATAAGATAAAAATGTAAATATCCTTGAATTCGATACTATTGTAGTATGAGCTGAAAGTATTACTCTTCTAAAAAAACTCCTCCCCAGCCGGATTTGAACCAGCTACCTATGTATTACTGAAATTATATACCACTAGAGTTCACCGCTCTACTAACAGAGCTCTTACAACAACTGACTAAAAACTCGACAAGTCCGCAACCTATTATCCCAGTTTTAATTTTTTTTTATTTTCGGATGATTCTGGCCAGGATTTTATTAGAAAGAAAATATGAAATTATTATAGTGTCACTGGTTCTTTACAAGTATACAAATTTTCAAGTCGATCCAATGTTTCTAAATAGGTGAAAATCGTGTTCTAAGATTCCGTTACATAAATACCGGGCTTCCA